>RPOG01002775.1:0-81606 GCA_008086565.1 Thalassoma bifasciatum
CTTCTTAAACAGACCAACATCTTTTCCATGACCACAGGATGAGTCTCTCTCCATGGTTGTTTAAGAAGTGAGAAGTTATTGCATAAGCTGGGGTTAAATAACTTGTTGGCAGCTGAGGGATAATGGCCCATGCAGTAATTATCCAATAGGAGGCTCTCACCTGGGGCTGCACGGTGGCGCATCGGCACTGCAGCCCGGTTCAATTCTCGGTTTGCAAAATGTGGGCCTTTCTGTGTGGAGCTTGCATGTTCTCCCTGTGCATGTGTGAGCTCTCTCTGGGTGCTCTGGCCTCCTCCCACAGACAGGCAAAAACATGCCCGCGTTAGGTTAATTGGTTGTTCTAAATTGCCTGCAGGTGTGAATGTGTGTGTGGATGGTTGTGTGTCTCTATATCAGCCCTGCGATTGACTGGCGACCAGGCTAGGGTGTACCCTGCCTCTCGCCCATTGATAGCTGGGATAGGCTTGAGCCACCCGCAACCCTGAACATGATAGACAGTTAAGAAAATGGACTTGTACCTATTTGCTTAGTTGAAGCGACTTAATCTTTGGCTGGGCAGTCTGTAGGCATATCATGTCAAGTGATACCAGCATCAATATCAACACCGTCCGTCAATTGCTGGACAGTAAAGCATACCAGTTTACTCAGGGTGAGCCAGTGTGCAGTGTGAGGGAGCTTTATGTATCTGTCAATATGTGTTCAATGGTATTAACATGAGTACAAATGGAAATATTTGGGAACAAATATCTGAAGATATAAAAATGTGTGTAATCAACCAAATGGACCCACAGACCCTCTGCAGTACCTCCACAGACACTCAAAGGGACTGTAGACCCCTGTTAAAGACCTCTGTTTTAAGTAACCAAAGTTAATGCTACCAAAAAATATGACAAACTTAAGGGTGTTTGAAAAGAAAAAAAAGATTTAGAATGTAAAAAGTTTGATTTAGATAGCACTTGTGGCATAGCAGTCTTAGTTGTGCCCCATCAGGTTTCCCCTCGAGCGATTTCCTGGGTTCAAGTCCAGCTCTCAAGCTGTTTATCGCATTTCATTCCCTCTTATCGCCCAGCTTCCTACTCTATCCACTGTCATTGCATGGGAACTACAAAATAAACCTTTCTGAAAAGTTTCATTTCGGAGTTGTGTCAGCAGAAAGTAAAAGTCCAGGTTGAGTCTCAGAGAAGGGTTGTAGATCTAATTTAGTTGCTTTCGAGTCTGCAGCATGCTACATTTAAAGCTAATGTCAATGATTAAATGCAGCTGTATTGACAGAGTTTATGTAAAAGCCTTTCTTTTACCCTGATTTGTAGTTGATCATTAACATGTATCTGAAATTTGGGGAACAAGTTGGAACAAGTTCAGATCTCACTTCATGGGAATTTTTTACCCAAGGTGAACTTCTTATTACTATGCGAGTTAAGAATGTATGAGCCCATTAAAATAGCTATAAATCCAGCTTTCACAAACATAAAGAAATAAATTTCACCCTGGTGACAGAGCAAACAGCACAGTGTGACCTAAATTGATCAGTTTGACCCATTTTTGCTACGTGTTTTTTGTGTAATAAAAAAATGTGGAAATCAAGCGGAAACATCTGGTCTTGAAATAAAAAATAAATAAAATCAATGCTGAAGTGTCAAACCTTGCAAGTCAACCAGCTTGAAGCTGCTGAATGAGTGTCTGAAATTAGACCTAATCAAAAAAAGACCATCTTTACATCAAAAATTAATGTTTACAGCCTGGTTCAGAAATGGTTTTGGTTCTTCAGTTCTCTGACAAACACTCTTCAAGATAGACTTTTTCATAACTCTTCATTTATGAAGTTATTAAACTGACACGTTTTGCCCTTAATAGAGCCTTTCTGACTTGACCGACAGGTGGGCATCCTATTGGTGTCTGTAAAGAGGCCGATGGTCTACTTCTTTACTTTGTCCTAGATAGAATAAAACGAGCAGTCAAGCTTTTTCAGTATGGCACTCACTAACAATGGGCTTCAAAACTCTGAATCAGAAACAAATTGATGAGGTTACAGACACTACTCCGGTAAATCGTACAGTTGGTAATACATTGTAAAACTTTTAGTGCACCATCACAGTAATTTACTGATGAAACTGCTGCCAGTAACTCACTGTTATTCGACTGTCTTTCAAAAAGAAAAAAAAAATACAATAAGATTTTACTTTTGAATGTACAGTACATTACTGTATGAATATAAAACTACAGTATTTTACTGGCTGCATTTTTACCAGCACTCTGCTGTATATTTACAGTACCCACCCTGTGGAAGCACAGCAACTTATTTTTGTCTGGAAATCCGGTAATTTACTGCAGGATTAATATTTATGGTATCTCATGAGTTCATAAATTCAATCCAATAAACCACATCACCCTGTGTGTTCCATGGGTGCACACAGTATGCCATCTGTATTATTCTGTACAGTTTCTAAGTTTTGTTTCCTGGCACACTGGCACCGTTTTAACCATGAAGTAGCACTGACTGAGGCTTATGTTGTGAGGTGTACACACTGTGCTGCTCAGACGCTCACCTGTGCACATCAGCTGTGTTCCCTCTTCACCCATGGTTACAATAACTGTTCAGCTGCATTTCTGGGTACAACCTCTCAGCACATCTTACTCTCTCTCAGCTGTTTCACAGAGCTCCATCTCACAAGCTTTACCAAAAATGCCTTTGTTAACTGCAGTGTAACAATTGTTGCAAATGTGAGTGAGGAGACCCCTGACAGTGAACGTCAACAATAAACAGTAAATTACTATAACTGGGAGTATTTGACTGGTAGGACCAAGTGAGTGTTGTGATTCCCTGAATTCATTGTTTAAAGCAGTATTAATCATTACTAAAAAAAAAAAGGGTTCCCCTCTGGGATTCATTAAGCTTTTTCCTTTCATTTCATTATGCCAAAATATAACACATTACTCTGGGGATTGCTGTACATTCACATCAAAGTTTTAAAGTGTAGAAATGATTTCTGTTTTGCCTGAATATTTTTGTTTTCCAAAGCTCCTGTAATATTTTTTTTATCCGGTTATGTAACCAACTAAAATCAATACAAATTTCCTTTTACAACTTAGAAAAGCAACAAAGTAAAAAGTTTCTATTCACTAGAGGTGTGCAACACTGCAAAATTTTCTACAGATCCAATACCCAGTAAATATAGGGCCAGAATTGTTGATTTCTATACTGGTATTGATGCTTTTTACATAGAAAAGCAGCTTATTAAAATCAATTAAGCATAACACACCACCAATAAAACTAAAAATGGAAATGACATTATCTTACCTTCACTTCTAGAAATCAACTACCTAGTTTTTGTGGTCGTGCTGAAGCGAACCTGTTCGTGACTCCCATCTCAGAGCCTGGGGTCTGGTTATAGTTTAGGAGTCCTCCCCCTTTTGTTGACTTTGAAGCTCACAGTTCTCTTTTAGGTGTGTTATTGGATGTTTTTTTATTAGTTTCTGGTGTTGCCACAGAACCTTATTTGTTTTCTGAAAACATTGCAGCTAGAATAGTCTGGCATCAAGCTATAAAATAAGATCAATCGTTGCTCCTCTCTGCCATCATGGAGCAGGCAGTGATTGACTACATCTGCAAAAATTGCCTCTTGCAAAGGTAAAGAGTGTCAATGAGTTTTTTGTCCGACTTCTAGAGATTAGCAGGATGAGATTTTTTTGTTGTTGTTGTAGTAATCACAGTAATAATAACTTTAGAAAATGTAAATATTTCAGCAAAGACATTAGATTTGGCTTTGTCCAAAGGGGGGCACTGAAGTTGAAACAAACTCAAAGTTCTGCACAGACCCTTCAAAGTGTGCCTGCCTGTAAATCATTTTTAACACCACAATTAGGTTATGTCATCAGATCGGTCCAAACCATAGTTGTACAGAAATCAGAGTCGGAGAAAACAATTTAAATAGTTTTTATTAATAATGATTTTTCCATTTGCAGCACTGCTTTTTTTTTATCTCATTCAATTGAAATGCATGATGTATACAGCTAGCCTTTAGTGGACAAGAGGACATCAGTGTTTGTGTCACACACACAGCACACCTCACAGACCTCCCCTTCACACTCTGCACAAGCTGAGAGCTGCCACCTGTGCAATTAAATAAAACAATAGTTAAAAAAGACAAAAGAAAAAAACAAAAACAAAAAAACAACCTTTCACACACACAGGTCGACTTGTGCCGACTTGTTTCCTTCTCTTGTACTGCTGGATGTTCCTGAGGAGCACGGCAGGGAAAAACAAACAAACACAAATGAGAAAAAACAGAAATGTTGACCAGAGGCACAGCTCACATGCCGGTGTTTAAGCAGGTTTCTGATTTACACTGTGGTCTGCTTAATGTGTGACGAGCTATATGTTCTCACATGCTCTACAGACCTTAAGGTGAGACATATGAGAAAAAATCTTATTTTGAAAAACAAGTTTCTATCTACAGCTGTTAAAATGTACACATATACATGTGTCTGATTGTTTGACTCCCTACCTACAAACAACAGTGAGGACAAAGCGCCCTCCTGTGGTCAACAATGTCTCAAAATCTCTGCACTTTAACACGACTTCAGATGTTTTTTGTTTGTTGATGGTTTGCCGTCTACTTTTGGAAACATTTCTCGAGCAATGATGGATTAGAAAAGTGGCTCATCTTGTTCCCTGGTTGCTTCCTGGTGCCTCGTTTATAAACAAAGAAACAAAACCTGCTGCTATTCGATTGTCTTCCACCCAGACATGCATCCCCTTTTTAAACCAAAACCAGAAAGCTATGATTTCACACAAAACAAAGCAAACACATATTGTAGCAGTGACACAATCAAAGTGTAATTAACAGTTCTTTCAAAAATAATAATTTAAACTTATTAAAAAAAAACAGGGGTAAAGTTAAAACATCTTATTCAGAGTGCTCAGCTGTGAGGCTGTTCAGTCAGGAGTCAACAAAGTGCAACCCTCGGGCTCAAGCATCATGACAGCCAAACTATTCCCTTAGATATACACACACGTTACTTTACATCATTGGTCACTCATTTTACTTTCACATTCAAAACATTTCACACTCATCATTAAAGAATAAATACAACTGAGAAAGATTCAGAGCTAAGACCACATAGGAAGCAGCAAGAAGCTTGATCTCTATCCAAAGCAAATTCTCTACCGTCTGCAGACGTCAGTGCAAAATATGAACCAAGTCAAGCTGTTTTGGACCGACTGAACATCATTCTGACGAAAAACAAAGCAGCCTACACAACGCTGCGGCAAAACTAAAGAAGAAGAGCAATCTGTCCTCCACACGTCAGCCAGTCTTCATGACTCATTTTAACAATAGCAACAGTCAGACTAGTTGTGCTGAGGCGATTTTCAGAGACAGATGATGATGTCAGACTACATGATACGACAGACTGGATAAAAGATGGATGATATCTGAGCTCAACAAAAGTGAAGCCAAAACATCCGAACTTACTCAAACCAACTAGCTGCAGTACAGGATAGAAACCTGCCTCCTTAATGCTTCACTTCAAAATCAAACATCAGGAACAAGATTCCTTTTTCTAGAGACATGATTTAAGTCTTTAAAGTTAGTGTGTTTTATATTATTTTTTCTTTAAGTTTATTCTATTTTTTGAAAAATTTATTTTTAATCGTTATCTGTTGCTTCAAAAGGGGCATGAAACAGTCTGACAGGTCTGAAGGAGTGACTTCCTGCTGCAAAGATTGACTCAAAAAGGCCATCACTGCACCAGTCAGAGATTGTGGCAAGCAGAGGTTAGGTAAGACTTTTTTTGATGTCAGTCATTTCGACTGGCAGGGTCATAAAAATCCCATCAAAATCTATTATTACTGGTAACTTCAATTTTCAAAATGATGTAAATAAAAACTTTAATTATTTAGCCGCCATCTTCTATTATATCAGTTGCTTTTGCTTTTGCTTTTAATTAACACCATCCAAGTTTTTGAGCTTTTTGAAGAAACTTTGGACACTCAGCTGCTGGGACATGTAGCTAGCAATATTGTCAATAGCTAATTAATATGCTCACAGAGTGGTCCGGAGTGGGAATTGAAATCTGTCAAAATGACAGTTTGCCCTCAGATTTTTCAGTCACCTTTTAAAAAACAGTTGACAATGGGGAAAATATTCTGTTAACGCAATCTTTGTTGGCAAGGGATATTTTGGCTTCACTGGGAGGAGATGGAAACATCATCCATTTTTATGCACAGTCAATGCACACATCACACGATGTAATAAAGTCTTCCAAGGAAAGAGTGTTGGAGTTCATAACAGAAGAAACTCCAAGAAGGAAATATCTAAAATATGTTGAACTACCTGTACCGTGAGCGCAGTGGAATGAAGCAGATACAGCGGGAATCAAACAGAGGTACCGTTTAACAGGTATAGAGAGCCACAGGATGGGAGAAGGGGCTGGGGATTATTAATCATTCATCAGGGAGACATTAATCGAGCCCGTTGTGGAAAGATAAAGGCTTTAGGTAAAAGGTGCAGAGCAAATGGAAACGTGGGAAACAAACAAGTGACAAGGAGGATGGCGAAAGAAAGATCAGGGTCGTAGTTCGCTCCTTGTGTTCTGACTCTTGAAAGGAAATACCAACACTGACTCTTTCTGCACCTGGCAGGATAAACAAACTGGTTTCTGGCCTATCATAGATTTTTTAGAGGGTTTTTAGAATCAAACTCAAAATTTTTGAGCAAAAATACCTTGATTGGGAACTTGGGAATGACACGAGATTACAGTAAAAAGAAAAAGTCCTACACAAAGGAGCCAGGGAGATACCAGGGCGGGTGAATGTGGGAATTAAACCATAGTAAGGCACAGTGCTCTGCTTGTGGTTGTTGATGCTCATTCATGCTGCTACAATAACAGACTAACGACAATAACAAAGCACATTTTCTCTTCATATCCTGCTCTAAATCTTCACAGATCTCTCTATTATCAATGCCCCTTACTCCCTTTCCCTCGCCTTTACATCTTTGGATCTTTTCGGCTCACTTCAAACCCTCTATAGCACCTGAAGACCGCTGAAAACAAGTCCGTGAAGATCAGGCCATGCGGTGCATCTATATTTTCAGTCGGGTCTTCCTCACAGAAATCCTAGGATAGGTACATTGTGGGACAAAACCTGCACAGTGCAGTCAAACAAACAGATCGTAAACGAGTCCTGTTTGAGAAGAAAGCCTGATGTATTAAGACCAGGGTTGAACCAGACAGATCACTTGTCTTTGTGTTCCAGCAGCTGATATAAAAAGCCTACTGCAGCTTCACTTGTGAAGACTTTTTGTTGGATAGATTTGGATCAACAATGCAAAAACAACCTGATATAGAACAAAAGAGAAAGCTTTTACAACAACATAAACAACTAAGAGTCTTATATTTTCTTAAATATGTAAACAAACACTACAACTTAAATATATTTGGTGTGGTGCAGACATACTTAAATAAAAAGCTTTACTTTTATATCAGTGCTGCTGATTATTGCACCGTCAGCACCAGAGCACTATTGCACTTCAGTGAGTCTCTCAGCTTCAACCACTGGTCTGATACACCTCCTGTGAGTGTGGTCTACAGGTTAGAGGCTTTCTCAGAAATCCCTCACATCCTTGTGTTGTTCCCTTTTGAAAAAATAGACAAAAAAGGAGAAAACTTCAAATAGAGACAGGAGCGCCACTGCAGGCGAATTGTGCAGGTGTAGTCGATGGCGGAGGCTGAAGTCTTTTCGAAGCAATCCCTCCGGTGAAACAAGGAACTGAGGGACAGTTTAGGTCCTGTGTTGTCCCCACGTCCTGTCCTGTGCTGAATCCATGCTCGCTCTCAGCATCCTTTGAGTCCTTTGTTAGTTTTCTGTATGTTCTAGTTTTTGCATTCTGGATGCCAGGCAGCCTGCGCTCCAGCTGTGTGTCCGGTTTTGATGGTCCAGGATGGACAGCGGTGGAAGTTTAAAGCCAGAGTGGGCGGGGATTGTGTGGCCGTGTGAAGAGTGTGTTCAAGTTACAGAGTAGACCTGGTTGCGTGGTGTGTGTGTGTGACTCTCTCCATGTTTGCTGAGGTAGCCAGAGGAGTTACCGCGGGGGACGTCAGGAAGGATGGTCGGAGTGGTGCAACGTGTGTGTAGCGTGCGTGAATTTGATTTAGAGATTTTAAAGAGAAAAGTGGATTTGGGAATACAGTTTGTGTGTGTGTTTATGTAAATGTGTGGCATCTGAATGTGTGTTTATGGATTGAGTGTATGGCTATTATTTAATATGCATTCATGTAGATGGGGTTAAGGTCCTTTTTCTGCTCTATCAGTCAAATAAAACTGCCTTCTTTTAATTTTCCTGTTTGTATATGTGTGTGTTTGTGTGTTTATGTAGTGTTCAGCCTGGTCATCACAATTTGTGTTTCCCTGTGAGTATGGAGCGGTAAAGCTCCTCGTCCAGCTGTGTATAGCGCCCTCTGCTGGAATCCAGGAAGAACAGTTTGTCAGACACTGCAGTGGGGTCAAAGCTGTCCCGACGCAGGTCTGTCTTCTGAAACTTGAAGGTTCCTAAGAGACAGAAGAAGACAAGAAAGGTTAATAATAAGCTGGATCACCACAACCCAACACTAATCTTTGAAGGTTGTTGACAATTAAAGCTTTCTGACACTGTACCTGTCTTGTTGACTTCAGGAAGGAAGCGGAGGAAAACAGGTCTGGCGTATGGAGGCAGAGCCTTCTCCATGTCCTTCACAAACTTCTCCAGGTCAGTGGAGTGAGTGGGATCAGCGATGGCCGCCATTCCAGCTTTCCCCTCTGCTCCTGTGTGTGCAGAAAAGCAACTGTCAGCTCATTTATTTAGTGGATCACTGAAACTGATAATGCCTGTACCCTCCTTATGTCTTCACTAGAGCCTGACTGATTGATCAGTAGGGCCAAATTATTGACCAGTTATAGCATGTCACTGATTAATCAACATCAGCCATTATGTAGCAGATGTATAAACTTTTTTTTTTCCTGTGTGGAGATCGTGTTGTTACTGCTCCTGTGTGTCTGTGTCAGGCTGCATGCTACTCTCTGCCAATGATAAATGCGACTGTTAGTTCACACATCCACCATTGTCTTTTTCACTGATGATCAATCTGGACTACAAAGCAACATCACTGTCCCCTTGGAAAGGCTGACAACTGTTAAAGCAGTTATTTTTTTTGCTATGGGACAAACAGTGTGTTTTCCATGTTTTCTATGTGTATGTTGTGGGGTTAGTTTGTAGGTTAAACATGACGTCAACATGACTCTGCAGCTGACATTTGATGAAGGCCGTCAGTCTACTCAGGTACACTTTTCCACAAAATCTGGATCAAGGATGTTGTAAAAGAAAGTGAAACATTCCCAATGCAAACAGAGAGAGCCCTGGTGAGTGAATATTTTGTGATTAAGGATTAATGGATAGGGGAGACACAGTTCAGCTCTTGAGATATACTGTTACCAAAGTTTCATGTACAGGTTTTTTTAAGAGTACAAAAAACATGCCTTCTTACATTACCAAACATTTATAAATACATTAATAAATGACATACAGTTTCCACCTATAATTTTTGTTAATACAGCATTTTTCATCAAAGCAGCCAAACTTCCAAGAAAAAAAGTTGTTGGAGCTACTACTTAGACAGGTTGTGCATCAATTTTTTTTTTTCATATGTGTCAAGCAGTGATCACATAAAGGTGTATGTGTGTCATTTTATGTCATGTGCCTAGAAGGGACTCAGGTTTTTTTTACCAGAACAATGAGAGAGGAAGAAAAAAATGTTTGTTGAACTGCCAGAATTAAATCATCGAAAGCACAAGTCCAGACTGGGAATCTACCATTCTTATTCCCTGTTTACAACCCAACTGTTCAGGTACATTAGCAGCTATTTGTTTAAGCAAAGTCCTGTTTGAATTTGTTTTTGTCAACAAATAGCTGCTACAAAAGTGTTGTGATGTAAAACTTTATCACCCTACACACACTGAATACTTCCTCCTCATGTCAGCTCGATTCAACTGAAACTATAACAGGATACAGGCAGGGAAATAACTAGATGAAGTTGAGGCTTAAGTTTTAGTTATTTGCTTTCACACCTGGAAAATTTTGTGGGTTTTGTTTTTGACAACATGTGAAAATATTTTACTTCAAATTTGCTAATCACAGCTGCTTGGAGGTGGCCTCTTGGTTATTTTATCTACAGCAGCTCAGTTTGGTAGTACTGGCAATTCAAAACAGTACTGCTTATTTTGTGTCTAAATAGTCCTGGACTATGCCAAGATACAGAAGGTGTAATAAACAGAGACAGACTGATTAATCAGTGAGGCTGATTGACAGCAATATGGAGGAATACAAAATCTGAACTCATGAGGCAGAATAAAAATATGAATCTACAAAGTCTGCAGACAGCAGGCCGTCTTGTCAGTGTGGCTGCTGTGGATCATTCCTAACACTAAAGAATAACAGGTTTTCCCCCAATAAACTGCATGACCACATATCAAATCTTAAACAGTTACAGGCCAGTGTTTAATTAAAATTTGGTATTGATATACAGAATGATGCAGTTTAATATTGCCTCAGATACAGGGGCGGAGATAGAAAAATATTTATGGGGAGGCAGGAGAGGGGCAGTCAATAGTAAAGTGGTGGCAAAATGTTAGGAGACTATATGCTGGATTAATTTAATATTAGGGTGACCATATTCCGTAAACCCCCAAAAGGGGACTCTCTACTAAAGACAACAAAGTAGCTTCATAACCCAAACATTTATTTAAACACCCCCCCCCCCCTATTTGAAGTAAAACAAATAGTATGATGGCAACATAAACCATGTATTGAAGTCAATTTCAGCCAGTGAAAAATATCAAAATGAAAAACTGGCTTTGTTGGCATTTTCCCTTTCTGGCAGATACAAAGTCAAAAAAATTTTTAGATAAAAAGGCAAAATTTCAATTTTTGCCCCATAATTTTGTCTTTGATGTCTCAACTTGTTGACTTTCATCTCGTAGTTTTGACTTTTTCATCTCATAATTCAGACTTTTATCTTAAAAAAAAATTGAGTTTTAATTGCAGGATTTTGACTTTGCCCATCACAAATGATTGACTTTTATCTCAAAATTTTGACTTTTGAACTCAAAACTTTTCTTTGAATTAAATTTTTACAACTGGGGTGGCAACAGGGGTTGCAAGGCTTCGTTTTAGGGGGGCAGTTGCCACCCTATGCCATCCCGGTAGATCCGCCCCTGCTCAGATATAAATATTTGCCATGTTTTGCATATATAGCACAACCCAGTGAATATCTCTATGCCAGTGATTCCCAAATTTTGGGCCCTTTTTTAAGTTCCACCACCTCAAGAACATTTCCCATGTCCCTCACTGTCAGACTCTGTTGCAGAAACACTCATCCACGCATTTGTCACATACTGCCTGGATTACTGTAATAAAGCCCTATCTGGGGTTCAAAGAAAAAGCCTGGACAGACTCCAGTATGTGCAAAACTCAGCTGCCAGGGTTCTAACTGGCACCATACCCAGGCAGCACTCCACCCCTACCCTCATCCACCTCCACCAGCTCCCGTTCAGGTATCACATTCTGCACAAACTCCTTCCCACCTACAGGTCCCTTAACGCACTCACCCCCAATACCAGACTGATCTCCCTCACCTACACATCCCTTTAATCATCTGACGTTGGTCTCCTCTGTATCCCCCGGACCAAACTCAGAACTTGGTGACAGAGCCTTCAGAGTGTCTGCCCCTACCCTCTGGAACTCTATCCCCGCAGAAATCAATAACTCCCCAACTCTGGACAGTTTCAAGTCACAAAACCCACCTTTTCTCCCTGGCTTTTCCAAATTAATGTTTAGCTTCTTGTTTTGTTTGTCTTTGTAAAGCGGCCTTGGGTTCCCTGAAAGGCCCTATATAAATTGAGGCCATTATTATTATATTTATTATAAAGGATATGCTTGAATTATAAAGAGGCTAAATTTTACATCCAATAAGGGGCGTAGTTGCTCTAAGTGACAGTTTGGTGCCTCCAACAGTCTGAGGTCTGAGCTAATTCACTGAGCCAAACCTCCAGGCTTTGTTTGTGTTGTTGGTGCCTCATGGGGTATTTTATGCAAATATAAGACAAATATTAAAGCAATGAGTTATTTATTATTCAAACTGAACTGGCAAAGGGGTTTGTGCTCCTTTTTCATACGAGGAGAGAAACTTTGCATTGCAGTTTTTGTATTTTTGTCCCAGTAAGCAGGTAACCCCATCTTTGTCAAAACGTGAAATGTAGCGTGAAAGTTCATTTGTGGTTTCTCATACATCAATAGGATGTTTCTTTTCTGGCTTGTGAAGTTTGTTCAAGCTTTTATTTGTGTGCTGCTTAGACTCTTAATAGGTATGTGAGAAAAAGTGAACATCAAGGCAGAATGTTTGACAAGCCTCTTGGTTTCTTTATTCTAAAAGGATTCACCGCAGAATCTTATTCTGAGGGAAAAACTGTTGTTAAACTCACGTGTCTGCTGCAACTCATGCATGTAGACCTTTTAGCTTTCATGACCTGTTTTTTTCTGATCTTTTCGTCTTTTCCAGCATCACAACCCACTTTGTCAGTCCTCGCCTCAGAAAACCAAGATGGCATTCACCGTTTTATGGGAATGACACTTTGATCTAAAATAAGAGCAGATACTCTAGAGTGCGGTACACTGACAGTTTTACCTGGCACTTCTACTCCATAGACCACCACATCCTTCATGTCCAGCAGCCTGCTCAGAGTCCCCTCCACCTCAGTCGTTGAGACGTTCTCTCCCTTCCAGCGGAACGTGTCGCCTGTGCGATCTTTGAAGTACATGTGGCCGCACTCATCCATGATCAACACGTCACCTGGTGGGAGTAACAGTCAATCAGTCAGAATGTGATTATTATGTTACTGTGTATTAAGTAACTCATACCTACTGCCCCCTTGTGGACACTTTTAGTTCGTGCTTGTGTTTCTTTAAGTTTTGTTTTCACCTGCTTTAGTTTCACTTTCAAAGCTGTTGAGATGTGTCTGCAGATCAGCTTCTCCTTATGTTTTGAGTTGATATGTCCATGATTGTTTTAGTTGTTGCAAGAGAATTTATATGAAGAATATTGTTGTTTAAAGAAAAGTAATTTTAGTTAAATGGGAAATATAAACATACACTGTGATGCTTGTTTGCTGAGCCAGTTAGCCAAAAATTTGTTTGTGAAGTGACCTATTTAAAACTGAGAGCTCACATTTCATCAGTTAACTGACTTTGATAATACTTTAGGCATTTGTTGTAAGTTTATTTAGAACTTTACATGTAATCAGAAGACAAGGAATTCATTGACGGTTTAATCTGTGTTGAAGCTTGAGAATTAGAATCATTATGTTCTGAACTATGTCCAGTGTATTTTCATATTTCATTTATACTTTGTACAAATTATGAAGCAAGCTTTGTACTGTATTTTTCAGTTTTACAGAAACAGCCACCAGTAAAGCCTCCCATGGTTTTATTGGAGTTTGTGTTCGCTGTCTGTCTAGCCTTGCACAGCAACGCAATCGTGAGGACCAAATAAAAGTCTTGGTGCCACATATTTTTGGCCAAGTACAATCAACACATTTATTTTCCTTTATTGGAACACATACAACTTTTATTCAGTTTTCGGAGCACAGTGTGAGATAAGATAAGATAAACCTTTATTAGTCCCACAGGGGGACCCCAGAGGGTGTGTAAGCCTGCTTGGATATTTGTGGTCAGATTTCCTACCTTTCCTGTTAGGTAAATATTTGTACCTAAGTTTAAAATAACTACACAGAGTGTTTCTAAAGAGTTTGTTGTAGCTGCAGCTTCTTACTCTCCTGCTCTTCCTGTATGTTAAAGCTTCAGTGTAACAAGTTGACTCACCCACACACACACACATATATGCACACATGACTGCTACATTCCTGTATTTACTACACATGATGTCAGCTACTCTGCTGAAACCAGGTCTCAGGAATCATGACTATGTGACAATCTTTGACCCAGTTCTAGTTTCAATTAACTTTGTGTCTTTTTTCAAAGAGAAGTGATAAATTCTCAGTAAATTAGCAGTGTACTGACTGACTGTACTGACTAGACCAACTGAAATACTGTTTGAGTTGTCAGCACAAAATTGAGTACAGATTGAAAAAAATACATAAATAAATTCAGCATATTTTGAGCTGATTTGCTGAGAAATCATGGCATTGAAACTAATGTGAAAGTGACACTTACCAGAGAGATAGGCACTGTCTCCCTTCTTGAAGACACTTTGGGCGATCTTCTTACTGGTTGCTGATTGGTTGACATAGCCATCAAACCTCCGAAGAGGGTCGTTCTGGATGATTCTGCCGACTAGCTGACCAGGCTCGCCTAGGGAAGAAAAAAAAACAAATAAATAATAAAAAAAACAAGGAATTCAAAACTGGTATACATGTGAAACAACTTTTCACAGGTGGGTTTGTTTTAGCCAGCACAGCTTTAGAAGAGAGTGAAGCTCCTTTCATACGGCCTGGTGATTTTTATGCCTTTGTAATGTCTCACTTTCAGTGTGAATGCCATGGAGGAATAATGGGAAGATGAAGTCCTCCAATCACTGTGCCAGCATCAGTGATGAAGCTTCGTTATGGCCCAAACATGCATATATACCATATTGATGCATATTTATTTATTATTTATTTATATTGAAACATCTGTATATTTACCTATATTTACGCATGTTTGTATACATTGCACACTCTTTATATATACAGTCATATTTATACATATTTATTTATACATATTACACCCTCTGTATATAAAGACTGATATTTATATATATGTATTTTAGTGACTCTTGTCTACCTTTTAATCGTATTAGAGCTCTTAACAGTGACTTATTATCATAGCAATTACCTCGACACAACTGCACGTCACATTTCTTCTTTTTTATCTCATGTAAGTTTCCTCTTCCTAGTTTAAATTGTTGTTGCACTTCAAAAAAGCTTTGAAATTTCGTTGTACAATTGTAAAACAACAATAAAGGCTATCTATCTAACATTTTAGCCAAACAAGAGAAACTAGCCTCTTTAGAATATTGCCAGTGAGCTAATGAGCAAACTTTCTTTACCCTTCTGAAGTTATTAAAAAGAGCAAGAAATACTGAGTTGCCAATCAAGATTATCTGTTAGCTGAATGTATGTTGAAGCTCCTGTTCAGCTGTGTTAGAGATGCAGCTGTGCTCATAAGTTTACATGAAGCCATTTATTAAGAAACAGCTGTATTTCCTCTTTTTATATCAGTAATGACAACTAGATGAGTAGGTGACCTGTCTGTATTCACTCACAGACAGGGAAAGGATCAGTCATTTTTCAGGATAATTTGACCTTTTTTTCTCATTTTCCTTTGTTTTCCATGATAGGAAATCAAACATACTCCAGGTTTTCCAGGACATGTAGGAAGCCTGATTTCACCCACTTCTGAATATATCATTGATGAACAGCTGCATGTGCTACAGAGGAGGTCCTCAGTCTTAGTAAACGTTCAGTCTTTTTTCATTTTGTGTTTAACATACGTATAAAACCTACCAGGTTTACAGGGAATACAGACACCATCAGGTCCTCGAATAAGCTCCATGGTCTCTTCGTCGACCCTCACCAGTCTGATGGGGTAGATGAAAGGCAGAATCTGACTGTTGAAGCCACATGCGCCAACCTGGACAAAAAATATCAACAAGATAAAAGCTAAAGTTAGAGAAAAATGACAACAGACCAGTTCCAACCAGTCAAAAAGCTTCAGTGCAGTTTTCATAATAAGAAAATATCAAACAGAAATACAGAGGGAAACAAAACTTAATTTGAAGGGAGAGAAAAAAAATCCTTCATAAAGCTTCAACTTCATTTGAGGAGAGCGTATTTTAACACAGTGATGTTTCAAAGGTGATCAAGCCTAAAAGAGAAATCTTAAAAACGTGTTTGAGTATCATTACAACTTAGCCCCAGACAATCCCCATTCCCACCTTGTTATCAAAATTGCCCAGGCTGCAGTTGCACTCCGTGGCTCCGTAGAACTCTGCAATCTGTGGGATATTGAAGCGGTTCATGAACTCTTCCCATATGGACTGACGCAGGCCGTTGCCAAGCGCCATGCGAACCCGGTGTTGTCTTTCTGTGTCCCGAACTGGCTGATTCAGCAGGTATCGGCAGATTTCCCCGATGTACTGCACAATCTGGAGGAGAGTGGAGCAGCACAGGAGGGGCAGAGAGGAGAGAACAGACTAATTACTGTCTGAATATTAAACACATTCATAAAAGAGATTCAAAGAGATTCTCTGGTAGATAATGATCCTGGGAGGAAATTTGAGAGATTGTAATATGCTACTCTGTGACTTATAGTCATGCTTACAGTGCAGTTATATTTGGCACAGTCATCCCAGAAACGGGAAGCCGAGAACTTCTTTCTGATGACGACCGTCATGCCGTGTATTAAGCACTGACCCACTCCCACAATGTTACCTGTGGACAAAGAAACAGGAGCTGTCAGAGTCATTGTAAACATTGCACAGGCTTCTGTGTGGGCAATAACAAGATGCACATACAATTTGGCAATGGAAGCTGTGTTCAGATCTGTTCACTCAGATGAGTTAGCGTTCTTTAAACACTAAAGCTAAACTGCAAGCAACATAAAAACACTTGGCTGTTTTGTGGTTAATTGTCAGATATGATACAACACCATGGAGTCAACTTCTATTGAGTACTGACCATGACAGAGCTCCTGGTGTTTTGGAGTTAAAGGTGACCGAGCTAACTGGCGACCTTTGCATGGTTTTGAAGCCTAAAAAGCCCCATTACTTGGAGGGCAGATGGCCCAGTGGTTTAGATTTGCTCCATGAGGTTTCACAGGGAGCCCAGGTTTGAATCCAGCCTGTGGCAACTTTCTCGCATGTCACTCCCCCAACTCTTACCCTGTTTCCTGCTCTATCCACTGTCCTCTCCTATCCAATAAAGGCACCATAAAAAGAAAAAAGCCCAAAAAATTACTTGAAAAAAAAACAAAACAAAACAAAAAAATGAACAAAAAGAACCCCATTACTGGAGCAGCCATTGTGCAGCCAGAGTCTGCGCATAATTTGGGTGGAACCAGGTGAAAAAAAAAGCAATAAACATATATATTTTTTTGTTTTGAAGGTCTAATCTCTGTTTCCCAAAGTTTCTTTTATTCCCAATAAAACCTACACACAAACGGCAGCCGTCAATCATCGTAAAACAAAACCTATAACCCGTTTATTAACGTCTAGTAACTAATGAAAAACCAATTCTTCAAAAAAAAGAGGACTTGAACACAGTCAGGCAAATAACATCTTCATACCACCGCAGCGTAAGGTAATGAGAGACATTTCTCTGAGGTGTAATAATTCCTCTGAGTTTTCCTCTCATCTAGAATGGAAACTGAGATTTTGACCTAAACTGCAGTCAACCACCAGGGGGAGCAGTTTTTGAGGAGACCTCAGTTTGAGTCGACTGTCAGGGCGTCCACTGATTATAGAGTCCATGGACTGTCTGTTGCATGTCACCAGCTAACAGAGCCACACTTGATACTGAAACACCAGTAATGTCTGCAGCTGAGTACTGAGTAACTCACTGTGTTTTTTTTAGCCAATCTCAGACAGTCAGGTTCAACTGCAAATAACATTAGCTAGCAATATTCTAAATCCAGTTTTTACTTTGTGTCTATAATAAAAAAGTTGATTTGGGGCTGAGGTTATGACCAAATATGGAGAGTACATTTTTTGTGAGACTTACTGGTTTATATCATCACCATGTAACCAATATTGTGTATTTATATTTCACAGTCTGGTAAGTGTCGAAGAATTATGCAGTCAAAAGCATCAAGTGACTTGTGTGGTTAAAGTCCTTTCTGGGGCACACGCTGGATATTTCCACCAATAACGCCTATCAACTAAATATCTATCCACTTTTGATTTCCATTCACTCACTGATCTGTCACCAACCTGGTAATCCTCTATAATCTATCAAATTGGTGTCATCCAGGTAAAAAAAATGTTTTTTGGTGGTTAACACCCTCACACTGCTTGACGAACCATTGTACTTTGCAGCACTACTTTTGCCAAAATCCGCACGCAGCCATTACACTATTTATAAACTCTAAAGGGGTCGATATCATCTGATGAATGTCTGAATGTTGTTTTAAACTAACAAGTAGTGGTGTGCAATACTGTAAAATTTGGTATCGATCCAATACCAAGTAAATGCAGGACCAGTATCATCGATATCAATACCGATACAGTTTACATGAAAAAGCAATTTGTCAAAATGTATCAAAAGAACATACAATCATTAAAAGTACTGTTTCTGTTCATAAATTTAAGTACAAAAATTGTTTTCTTCAATCAGAAAATAATCACGTGCTTTGTTGTGAAACAGTTAATTTGAATATGTATTGATAACAGCAAATATTTATATTAGCATTTAAGATATCAAATTGATCAAACAGCTTGCACATGCTAGCAGATTAACCATTACAGAAACATAAGAATATTTAGGGAATTAGCAATTCACTGATTATTAAGAGCAGCAGTGCAAAACAAGCTGCACTGGGTGTTTGTCTAATAAATTTGTTCTGCAAAATATAACATATTTAGTAGAGTGCTCAAAGGCAAAATGAGTGAGAGGAGCACACATACGTAAGAAAAACTGAAAGTGAAACTTGAGTATCGTTCTAATCACATAAGTATTTATGGATACATCAAAACCAACATTGGTATTGATGTATCGGTATTTTGGATCGATCTGCCCACCTCTACCATCAAGTGAGTTATGATTAAGAAATAACACAACTTACATGAGTTTAGAGAGCAGATGGACTGCCCCGATTATGTAAATAAAATTTGCATGATATATTCTTAAAGAACAATTCTACATTTTCATTTAGCAGAAGTTTTTGTCCAAAGCTACAACACAAGCAAGACTTAAGACCTGAGGGAAAACCTTAGTAAATATGACAAAGTGCTTTAAGTTCGATTGGCCACAGGTGCTGCCATCTACTGCCAGAGCAATCGATTTTTATTTTTTTTTTTACAAATTTAAAAAGTGTAAACTAATAGTTTTACCTGCAGAGTGGTAGAGGGGGAGACAGTCATACAAGACATCATCTGGTGTCATTCTAAAGCCGTAGTACACCAAAGCTGCCATGCGGTAGTACCTGAAAAGCAGGAAGAAGGTGAGGCGTGTCACAGGAGGTAAAAGTAACAACAATCAACAGCTTTTTGCACTCTCGTCCAAGTTTTTAGATTTCCCAAAAGATTTCAAGTGCACATGAAAGCTTTATGGATCAACAAAGCCAGCAGCTGTGTTTCCTGTGTATCTGTTTGTCAGCTGCATGACTCCTTCCTACCTGCTGTGCACAACAATAGCAGCTTTAGGCATCCCAGTGGTTCCTGATGTGTAGATGTAGAAGAGGCGATCTGAAACACACAGCAGAGTGAGAGTCAGGTAACATGCATATAAACAGATACTGCATTTCTGCCATGACCAGTGTCAGAATGTACTTGGAAATTTAAAGTGTCTGGATTTGCATTTCGCTTGTTTATTTACAATTTCAACCCCTGTGTAACAAAATAAAAGTCAATCTGAGCACAGATATACAGCCAAAGAACTAGAATACTGTCACATTGAGCTCTCTACATTTTTGAACAAAATCTCAGATCCTTCACCCACTAAGTAAAAACATCAGCTGTGTGGGCTGCATGTTTGCTGACTAGCACCTCACTGAATCAATCAAGGATACTTACACTGCTACCAAATGAGACTAAAGGTGACTGTATTAATTCATAGTTATTAATATTCTGAGCATTTGGTCTCCTTGAGCTGTGTACTGTGTTGAGAAGACAAGCAAGCTTTGAGAGTTGAGTCATCAGTAATCACAAAAAATTGTACCCGTGTGAGAGCAGAGGCATATGGTGGATCGTTTTATTTAGCTTATCACCAACAAGTCCCTTCTGTGTTGTACACCTGTCTGGCTTTGTAGTTATTTATAGTCATCCGAATATGAAACTTCAATATAAATATCAATGAAATCATTGAAAATGTTCAAATCACACACCAGCTGTTTGAAACAGTCAAAACAAACACATGAAAGAAAACTCATTTCAGAGATGTGACTTGACAAGTGTTGAGTGATGTGATTCAGCTGCAAGTCAGCACGAGCTCAAAACGTATTACTCACCACTTGTTAGGTTCATGGCGTCAGGCAGACAGCCAATACTAACTATTCACTTTTTGAGTTGTTGTGTTTAAGTGGCTTCTGAAAGTTTGGTGTCACAGTCCCCAAACACTGAAAATGGACCTTAAGATTTCGATATGCTGTTTGTGTATTCATCTACTTTTGACATTCTTGGACCCCTGATCTTTATTAGAATCTATGCAAAGGTGCAGTGGTTTGCACTAGGACTGAAAGATATATCATTATCAAATGAAAACTTGAGATATTAATATCCCAATATCGAAGATATCAATGATGCAGATTTTCCCAGCTCACCCTGCATGTAAAGCTCAGACAATTGCATGATTATTGGTTACTTTCTGTTAATACTGATGACTGACAGTCAGCTTTAATCAGTTAACTCCACTCTCCCCATCTTGTCATATTATGATGGTTTTATTTTTCTGAAAATGCTTTGTTTTCTGTAATCCCAGAGTCATATTGCATTGTATCGATATCGAGATACCTGGCACTCAGGTATGAAATATTGTGCATATCATTCAGCCCTAGTTGGCACTGTTGCCTAACAGCAGGGAGGTTCCTGGTTTGATACCCTGACTCGACAGTTATCTACCTGTGTGGGGTTTACATGTTCTCCTCGTGCACGTGTGGATTCTTTCTAAATCCTCCAGCTTTCCCCCACATTCCAAAAACATGCTCATCAGATTAATTGCTCTCTATAAATTGTGTTGTGTGTAATTGTACAGTGTGAGTCTGTGTTTGAACGGTTGTCTTTCTCTTTCTGGGGCCTTGTGATGGACTGGTCACCTGTCCAGGATGTACCCTGCCCTGTGCCTAAGGACCCCCCCCCCGACCCCCCAGAAGGGAAAAAATTAAATAATTACTGATAACTTAGATTAAGATATTGCCTTTCAAGGAACCCAAAGCTGCTTTACGATGACAAATGATGATTCTCATAAATTCACATTTATCCCTTAAACCCTTAAATGAAGTGATTCTCACCGGTGAAGCAGCGTTGTGGCCGGTTTGGCAGATGAGATGGGGCGCTCTCCAGCAGGGGCTCCAGGCACTCAGTTCCCTGTGGGGCTCGAAGGGGGTCGAAGTCTCCGCAGCAAAACATCTGCACTTTCTGCCCCATTGAGCTGTGAATCTCTGACACCGCTATGAGAGAAAGAAAGGCCCATTCAAATCCAAACATCATATTTAAGGACTTAGTTCAACGACAGCTAGCATTAGCATTCAGCAACTTACTGCTTGTATCACTCATCGCTAATAAGAGGCTGAATGCTAAAAATACTGTTTGAAAGTGTGACACGGGGCAGTTGAAACAGAGTAAATTTCAGCATAAGCTAAAGTCATGCTAGCTTGGACTCAATGTTTTTGGTAACATGTCATTAGCTGGGAAATAAAGCCATACCTATTGTGTTGTATACTTAACAGCATAATTAGCATTAGCATTGTTGTAAAATATTAGCATGACATAATCAAAACCGACTGTCATCAGTTAAACTTCACAAAATTCATCCTCGTCTCAACATTATGCTACACAACAAGGTAAGGTGAGGTTGAAGGATTTATTAAATAGCTAATAATTACATTAGCAAAATAAATGTATATTTTTATTCAATGTTGTGTTAGCTTGGAATTTACACCCTAGCTAACATTAAATTATCTATAATGTATGATGTTGATTGAACTGATTTACTTCCTGATAAATGTAATGTTAGCGATTTTAGGATGCTAATGGGCTACAGAATCCACTGATTGATTAAAGACATGGATATCATTCATTACTGTTGCATGAAGAGCAGCAAAACAAGTTGGAGACTTTGAGTTTTCCATCCTGACAGTGGAGGAAAAGTGGGCTCCATGTGAACATGGTGAACAACAGACAGAGGACCAAGGCCATAAAGAGGTATGGTAACAAGAGATAGTATAGTTAAAATAACAAAAGGTAGAAAAGGTGAAGAAAAAAGCTGTTATGGAGTCCGACTGCTGAGGAGATCACACTATGTTCTCAGAGATTCTCATTAAAGAAAAAAAATGAGTGTATCTCAGTCTGTGTCTTGCTGACTCATACTTCTGCTTGACTCAGGCTTGCTTAGCAAAGTGGCAGCGTTTCCAATTACTTTAAAGGCATACAGCCCATGACGAGTGCAGGGTCTAATGCACAGACTACTCCATCAATCCTGGGATGAATAGTTTCACTAAATCTCTCTTTATAGCTGTTAAAATCATGGTCTTTTTGGATTGGGCACAGACTGAAAAGGGTCATTAGGAGATGGAAATAGATCCATCTCAAGTTTGTCTAATCACAAAGTTATGAATTCATTTTAGGACAGAGCAAAATAAGGTAGATTTAATTAAACTCTGGAGTCTGGTAAAGAAAACAATGGGTTATCACTTGTATTGTGACCTCAGAGTCTACATATGATGTTTTGTATTAGTTCTTGTATCACCAATTGCACAAATCAAAAATGGTTTAACGTTCTGTTGTAGTGTAATTCTCTGTTTCAGTCTGTTTTTTCTTCTCAGGCCAGCTCAGTGGTTTAGCTCTGAGCTGTAGATTGATGATAGGGACATTTCTCCACTTCACTCTTCATCACTTCTCTCTCCCTTTCCTTCCATCAGCCATTAGAGCTCCCTCCTCTGATATCGTAGAGACACCCCCTACAAACCCATCTAACTTTTATGACCTCTGTTGCTTTCTCCCTGCACCACTTACCTATCTCTGAAGCATATCAGTACTCATCACTTTTACTGGCTGTAAAACCTTATGAGAGCATTTCAGATTTCTGCCTCTAAACCCGCCCATGTTACTAGCATAACAAATAATCCTGCAGCATACGGACTCTTCACATGGACTCTTTGCTCTTACCATCAATCAGCTCTGTGCCAAACACCACAGCCTTAGCATTGGAGATGGTGACGCAGTGGACCAAGGCCTCCAGTCTCAAATTGAAGTTGATGAGAGCGGCTTCTACTCCGATCTTGGCCATGCCCAGCCACAAGCCCACGTACTGAGACCTGTTCTCCATGAAAAGAGCCACTACATCGCCCTCCTGAGGAAGGAAACAAAACAGGGGACCATTGTTTGTTAAATACACAATAGAAGTCCCTGATTTTCTGATCTGAGCATTTTGTTGCCTTGGCCTACCCTGAAACCTCGTTCCAGCAGCATGTTGGCCACCTTGTTGGAGTACTCATCCAGCTGTCTGAAGGTCCATCTCTCTCCAGTGCCCTCGAAGATCAGTGCTGTTTTGTCTCCATGGCGACTCACTGTTTCAGCAAAGATCTTGGGAATAGTGTTCTTCTCTTTGAGGTGGCGTCTGACATTCATTTTGACCCTCAACAACACATATGCGGCGCTGAGGGGATAGAGGAAAATATTTTTATGAAGACAATTTTGTACAAAAGCAAATCAATTACCAAAAAAGACAACTGGTTAAACACGCATGAGCCCAAAGACTACGATCTAAGTACACCCTTGTTACTAGGAGCCAGTTACCAAGGAATGCAAAGCAAGATGATGTTCTGGTTTTTCATGTTCTGAAACTTGTCAGCTTGTTTGTACATAACAATAACAAGATTCTACAAATAAAGTCACACTACAGGCTAAAGATGATCCTTCAAGCTCCAAAGTTTCATCCTTGCATTCTCCTCTTATCTTGTTCGCTTGCACTTTATTCCTTTCCAGAAAAGATTGAAAGAAAAGATGTGAGGAAATGTAGATAGGAAAGAGGAATCGAGGAGAATTGTTGTAGGAGAAATGAGACCTCCTTCCCCGTGGAGCCCACATGAAGCAACGTCTTTCAGTGATGACGGCAGATTGCAACCTGCACCCTGTTTATTCTGTGTTCTGTTTAGAAATATAAGGTAAATTTACCTGTAAAATGAGTTATTATTAGATTATTTGCTTATATTTCTCTATTTAGCCTCAATGTAGTGTATGTGGTCTTTCTAGCTGCTATGGCTTTTAAGGTTTCATTACAATCATAACTACAATACGTGGTGTCTGTCTGTACCTTTTTGTCTGTATCTCTCTGTCTGTTTAACATGAGTCTGGTTCTGTTCGAGGTTTCTGCCTGTTAAAGGGAAGTTGTTCCTCTCCATTGTAACTTGTTAAATGCTACAAAGCTCTGTACTTATCGTGGGTTAGTATGAGATCAAACTTCTCATCTTGTCTTGGCTCTCTCTCAATAAAATAATACTTTTGAAAAGTGTCTTGAGATAAAGGTGCCTACAATTTGGCACTATAACAAACTCGGAATCCAATTTATATAACTTTTATGAATCTATATTCATTTAAAATAGGAATCTATATTAGTCATTTATTGGATTTCAAGTCAAGTTTCATGGAAAATGGAAATCGTGTTACTCTTTACAAACCCCTCTTGCTCCCGAATGAGACTTTATAAACTCTGATGTAAATTTGTTACAGCTGTGTTTTGTGTTCCCTGTCTCCCCTCCCCTATACTCATTTCCAGGTGATGCTAGTGACTGCAGGATGAGGCTCACGTGATCACAACCTTCAAAAGTTCATTCCAGCCTGTGGTGAGGGAGAGGATTTTGAGTTTGGGAGGCTCTTCTGCCTCTCCTGGGGGTTTGATGTGTAGGTTCTGTGTGTACTTCAATTCCTGGCACTCCATTAATAAATCCTTTTTGGTAAATGTTCATGTTGGTTTTCTGTATTTTTATAGATCTTTTGTGGATTGTTGTTAGCCCCACAGAGCAATCCTTCTAGGTGAGGCATAACAAAATATAAAAATTATAATCTTTTAAACAGACTTCTCTCTCTGCCTTTAATTCTCTTCATGAAGAAAAAGAGAATCAACATAAACAACTGATGAATATTTCCATTCTGTCTATGTAATTAAACTATGTAAGTTTTTTGGTCAGATGATGCATCTGACCTCAACAGTCATCAAAACTTGGCAGTGATCCTCTGTTTTACTGATTTTATCTTCGTGTTCTGTATTATGTGCTTAAAACACATCAAATACTAAAACTGAACAATTTGAAGAAATAATCAAACTTTGATTATTTTCCCCCATATTGCTCCCTATATTGCAATTGTGATTAATTGTGCAATTATTATTATGTTCCCGATCTTATTGTTCTTGTGTTTTTAAACAAACACATTTTTTAAATAAACATTACCATTAATCACAGCATGACAACAACCCATGATTTTTTTTTTCTTGCAACTCCCTTCAGCTTTGTGCCAATTTTAATCACTTTTCACTGTCTTTTTTGCCACTTTGGGACAATTTCTTGTTACTTGGTAATTTTTTCAAAGTTTTCTCTCAGTTATCTTGCCAGATTTTCTTTCTTTCTTTTTGACTATTTTTGCCACTTTTCACCAGTTAGATTGTTTCTCTTGCGGAGGTAGTTTTCAAAAAGTCATCTGTTTAGTTGAGCAGGGTTAAGTGACACTGGTGTAGAGTATAAAACGTAAAAAAGTGTACCTAGATTCTGACTTATATCAGGTTATAGAAGTATTGCACTATCTGCAGTTTGAATATTGCAGCAGGCCATACTGCCAATGCTACAATTGAGTGAAATCAAACCAAACATTGAGGGATTTTTTTGTCAAATTGTCAATCTGCAGACCAAAGTCACATACTCTTCAAAGTCCTATGTCCTAAAGCTCGTTTACAACTGACCTTCGAAGCTCATCCATATTGAGTGAAATAAAGGAACCATAATATATCCATAAACATTATGACAGATGCTATGATCCAAAGGGTAAAGTCTACTTGAATGACACTATTGTACAGGATCATTTACATTTACAGAGCAAAGGTAGAGATAACAGACACTGTCCTGAGCTGTTTATCTTACTGAAGAGTCATAAAATCTTTTTGTCATTTCACATTAAGGTTTGTTTTGTGGTGCTAATGGCATTTTATCTTCACACAAGGGATTAGTTTCCTGCAGATACTGATAATCAGTTTATCCTGTTGTCATTTTATGAATATGGTTGGATACAATAAGTGGGAATAAATACCGTATTATCTGGAGTACAAGTCACACCATTCAAAAAATGCATTGTGAATATAAGTTGTATTGGACTATAAGTCACATTTTTTGGGGGAAATTTATTATAGGAAAGCCAAGACCAAGAACAGACATTTCATCTTGAAGGGAATAGAATAAAGAACAACTATTAACAGTTATTCAGACACACTAAAGCATAAAGAACATAATAGAGGATGAATAGGAGGAACATAGACAACGTCCCTACTTGCAGCTTGTGATCTGCAGGAGAGAATTTTCTTTTTGGGGGCATTTGTGTTTTTTTAAGTTAATGTTCAAATTGATTTTCGGTGGCACAGAAGTATCAGATACTGGTAGGTTGTAGGTAATGTTTGCTCCTTGATCATGTTGGTCAGTGTGAAACAACATTTATGAACATGTGAAATTATATATTTTTCTATATACATGTCGCACCTGGGTATAAGTCGCAGGACCAGTCAAACTATGAAAAAAAGTGTGATTTATAATCCGGAAAATACGGTTATTTTTATCTGTTCTGAGCAAAGACAAAGATGTATATCACACTTATGTTACAAAGTCCTGATTTCAAATGCATGCGTCTTTATTCACATTGATAAAAGGTGTTTTATGTAGACAAAACTCTGCATGATAGAGAAAAAAAAGGCACTATCAACCAAAGCTCAGTGACAATCACTTGCATTAGGAAGGAAAGAAATGTCTACACACCAGGGTGACTGAGATCACAGAGGCATTAGGATGTAAGCCGTGGTGCGTTTTACTATGTAAATACCTGAGTGTAGCCTCAGAAAATTACACAAAGGAAATTTTATGACTCACTATGGGAGGAATGTGTAACAGGGTCAGATATGGGGAGATTTCAACCCTGGGGCTACAATAATTTCAAAGGACAATTAAAATGAGCAATATGTGCTCCTTTGTTTATCCAGTGTCTGCCAAGGAAACATGGACCTTTGGCACCATTTCAATACATTGTGTCACTGGAAAACCTTAATGACAACTGGTTAGGTCACTTCAGGTGCATATTTATAGATAGGCCAAGCCAGCTTCAGGTTTACAATTTCCTGTTTAGCCACTTCTGGAGCTCTCGAGTAAAAAAGAGGAAGTTAAAGGCATACCAATTACCATGGTAACTCAACAGGGTAAATATTGGCTCTAGGTGAGACGGTTAAAAGCACCTGCTCCCCCCTCCCCCATCCTCTCTGTTGTCCTTTGTCTTAAATACTTCAGGTTTTTAAGCATGCACAACAGGAATAAGTTGTCTGTTTGAGCCCTGGCTGTGTAATGAGCCTGTTGAAGCCTCAGGTTTCATGGGAACTTGTTTGCAAAGTGATGGGCAAAATTCAGTGACGCTAACGTTTGAAATAGTCAGGTTCTACAATATACCTGATACGTGATTGAAAAAAACTTCTGTTGTCCTTAGGTATAATGAAATGTCAAAATTATGAATTCTGACTGAAAAGTTGAGGAGAACTTGAGAAGGCATATTCCTTAATATTGATCTGAGACAACATTAGCATTTTTTGCACCTGTCAGGAAGTGATAACAATGACTATGAGTTGGAGCTCTGCACAGAACATTTGCAAATATGTTGGTTTAGTAAGTCAAACACTGATTTAGCTTTGTATTTTATTTTTTTGTTTTTTGAAGGAGCGACTATGATGTGTAAAACTTGTGTCAGAATCCACAGTGTCTAAGAGATTGGAGTTCATTTCTTTAGTTTTTTACATTCAGTTGATGTTTTAAATGCCTTAAGTGTTCAGTCTGTGAAACAAATGCACTGGATTTAAATATATTGTTTGCCTTTGATTTAATAGAGTTTGAACCTTATTAGTTTAAACAGTACACAACATTGACAAGGTTTCAGGCAGTGGCGTGCATAGACATTTTAGGGGACAGGGGCGATAGAAAAAAGGTGCATCCACTGCATGTGTTTTGGCACCAAGAGGGCAATTAGGCATTTGTTTTGGCCCCTGAGAGGGCACTGAAGCACAACTTTTGGCTTCCAAGAGGGCACATTAGCATATACTTTGGCTCCAAAAAGGGCACTTCAGTGCAAATTTGTCTCCCATGAGGGCATTTGAGTGTAAGTTTGGCAGCCAAGAGGGCAATTTCGGATAAGTTTGGCTCCAAAGAGGGAAGCTTAGCACATTTTGGCTCCCAAAGTAGCACTTTGGAATAAGTCTAGCTCTTAAGAGAGCACTTCAGCCTAGGTTTGGCACCTCAGAAAATATTGCAGCACAAGTTTTGGTAACCAAGATGGCACTCTAGGACTGGCTCCCAAGAAGGCAGTTCAGCATAACTTTGGCTTCCAAGACAGTACTTGAGCACTTTTGGCTTCATAGATGGCACTTTAGTGTAAGTTTGGCATCCAAGAGGGCAGTTTATCAAGTTTTAACTGGCCAAATGAGCAGATAAGTGTGGTGGCCAACCAGGGGGGCCATTCAGCAAATGTTTTTGTTCATTAGAAGGCACCTGGGAGAATGATTTAGCTATCGAGAGTGCACTTCTGCGCACGCTTTTCAACAATTGAGCCACTGAGCACACTGTGTTTTAGGATATTTTCAACATGGTTTCACCACATGTTGATATTAACAGACTCTCGCTAAAGCTAAAAGTCAGCCCTTATCCCTGATAGTTTCACTTTCAATCTTCAGTTGGTGGGTGAAAAGCCAAATAGTTTTACTGCTGCATTGCTCCCCCTGCTCTCTGCTACCCCACATTTCTTGTCGTTTTTTCATTACAATACTCTTTGGAAGGGTATGACCAATATTAAAATCAGCACCAGAACCACACACATACACACCATCTTTGCACTTACTGTAAGTCTCTGCCGACTGTTTTGGCAAAAATGCGCAGGAAGTTCCATCCTCCACTTCCCAGGTAGAATATCAAGATGGCTGGGAGAACCTGGTACCATGGTAAACCCAGCAGCAGCCTCAGCACAAAGAGCAGGGCCGTACAACACGCAAGACGCATCATCCTGAAAGAATGCACAACCACAAAAAGAGACAGATAAAGACACAGGACTATGACAACTCACCACAAATATTGCAAACATCTATTTATAAGAAGAGGTTAGAAAAATCTTGAGTAAATATCTTTATAAAAGCCATCAAACACCACTTTGACACCTACCTGTGACTGTGTTAACCTGTTTACTTTCTGACTTACTCCAGCTTTTTGTCATACTAATATAACAGAGGTTAGAGCAGTGGTTCTGTACCTTATTTGGGCTGTGACCTCAGTTTTGCATTACAATTTTCCAGTGAACCTGAAGACATTTTATTTCTAGAATTAATGTCTCAGCAATAATACATGGCTTCAATGCCCTATCGTTGCCAAAGCTCATCTCTAGGAAGCTTTCAGTACCCGCTCAGTAACTGTCAAAGGGGCAGAGGGGCAAAATACTGCACTTTGCCAACCAGGACGGCACTTCAGAATTTGTTTTGGCACCAAGAAGGCAGTTCAGTGCACATTTTGTCTCCAAAGAAGCATTTCAGAGCCTGTTTTTGATCAACTGTGCCCCTCTGCCCCCCCCTCTGTGTACACCACTGGTTACAAACATGATTCTAATGTTATTAGTGGGGAAAAAAGAGGACATCTTTCATTGACTAGGTATGAAATTTTGAAGTTCTATTTTTTTTTATAACTGTATCTATTCTATTCTTTCATGAGGGCCTAAGACGTCTGCTTAGTGTTTGAGTTCCTCTTAGAACTGTCTTTACAAGGCCAGGCGGGTGACAAAATCTTCCGATTTGTTTTCTGATTTTCCTACTTACTGCAAGTTTGTTTATTCAGGTTGAAGTGAGGGAACTCAAGTAGTGGTAACTGTTCAGTCACTTGATCGTGGGCGTCAATTAAGATGCACCTGCTCAGAAAGCTGAATTCCATTTAAACTAGATTTATATTCCAGGAAGTGCATGTATAGAATACAGTTGTTAAAGAGTATGTGTGGTGTTTTAATTTTTCAAAAAACAATACTTAGTTGAGTAATTTTTTAAAGTCAATTTCTACACGTTTCAGGAGACCCCGTTAGAATCCCAGACGACCCCACATGGAAAAACATTGGGTTAGAGGCTCTGTTTGTGTCAGAAACTGCATGTGTAAAATGTGTCAAATGGTCACCAGAACCATTTCTCCTCTCATGGGCAGAATTGACAAAACAGAGACTTCTTGTTTTCCTCCCTTATGGTTACAACAAGACTTAAGGCTATGGAAGACCTTGGAGAAACTCATGCAAAACAAATCCTCTATGGTGACAGCTGAGAGCAGCAGAGGACAGCTTGTGTTGACATTGGTGTTTAGTTGCCACCAGAGAGCTGGGAAAATGATCCAATAGAAGTAAAAGATACATATCACTGCCTATTATCTATTCATGAGACTATCTAGAATAACGATGCAGGATTTTGTTCAGTGCTGTTATGGTTTAAAATGCATGTTTGATATGAGAGGAGCACATTTTGTTCAGACTGAGATAAGACGAGTCATGAAGGCCCATCACTGGGAGCTGTGACTGTTTGCTATTTTATAAAGTCAATGAGCCTGCTGTAATTTAAAACCTTTACTGTGGATCTGTGTTACTAGACAGCTGGCTTAAATTGCTAGAATGGTCGGATAAAAATACGCCGTGAATGCTGAAGTCATTCACAGGGAGAGGAGAAAAAAAAAGGCTCCATCATTCATTGCTGCTACACCCGGAAATTTAAGAGGCGCGTAGCATCATATTGCGGTAGTGGAGGGGAAACGGTAGACAGGCTCAACCCACTGTTGGTGAGACTGCGCCTCTCTTACCCGGCCATGTGCGCCTTCAGACAGGGCCTTCGCCCGGCCGGAGCTTCCCTTATGGAGCTAACCTGATGGAGGTTCTGATTGTAACAGACGCTCCTGGGAAGCAGCGGGATGCGCAGTGCGTTGCGCGCATCGGCTTAAAGCGAGGAAACGGATGGACAATGTGACAGCAGCAGCGGCAGCCTCTTTCAGGATGAAGAAGAAGAGGCATGCAGACCACGTTTACAAAAATCACCTAACAAGGACTGAGGGGTGACTGATATTAAAGTGTCCAGCCGCCTCATGAGTCCTGACTCAGGGCCGAGTGCTCACAAGGTTGAAAGAGGACAAACGAGTCACTGCAGGGCAATATCCCTTTCTCCTCGCCAATATAGTCTGTGAAGATGTGCATCGCGGCGGCGCAGTCAGCTAAGGCTACGTGGGAGCCGTTTCTGCGTACATACCTTGCACCTGGCTCACACCGTTACAGCATTTAGATGCGCAGAAACAGCAGATTTGAGGCTCGCTGTGCGTTATTCCGCTCTGATCGGCTTAGGAGCCAGCCCGGTCTACCCCTCCGCTCCTCGCTGCCGCTGGCTTGGCTTGACAGAGGCTTCAGAGAAATGCTCACTGGGACGGACACACGCACCGGGATCCCCTCCTGTTGTTAATACCACAACAAGCTGCTGCTCCTCTCCTCTCCGCTCCTCTCCTGCCGCACGGGCGTCAAATCCGCCTGGCTGCGCGTCTGGACTTTGACCCCGTTATCATCGTCCGTCCATTGTCACAATCATTGATATCATTTCTGGGCTCATTGTAGCCGATAAGCTCGCTAGCAAGCGTAATTCAAATGACCTTATAATTTTCTTAGCTGCGCCCGCCCACTGTCGTCAGCGCCCATCAGAGGAGCAGGAATAAGCGCTGAGTGACAAGAGTCTGAGCCAATCAGAGAGGCGCCTTCTCAAAACATCCCATCCGGCATGGGCGGGGTTTGCAGCAGCGCTGAGGAGGAAATGCGGTGTGACTGTGACTCCTCGCCAACACACTGGGAGGCCAGCGCACAGCAGTTTCTCTCCACCGGCTACTGCAGGAGCTGATGCTGACCTGTGGTGTCTGTGTGGACCAGCTCAGTCCGAGCGCTCATCACCGCAAAGATGAGCTCGAGAGGCGGATCCGTGAATGAAGGAGCGGTCAAAGAGGGGAGACAGGGCGCAAAGAACAGCTGTGACATCCACCGTGCTGTGATCACAAACCTATTGAATAATAGTCTGCAGACTGTCAGTAAAACTGAACTACAAACAAGCTGAAACCTCTGGCGTCATGTCTTTTCATTCATTGAAGGATCATGAAGTTATCAAGTTCTGAAACTACAGCTCACCAACGCTTACATGTTTCCCATGTGCACAAGTCACATTAAATAATATAGAATATAGAAGCCCATTTCCACCATTACAAACAGATAAAAATGAAAATTAAGCTTTGTTCAGATTTTTCTGTTGCCCCCAAGTCTAAATATTGAGAGGGAAGTGAAATGTATTCAATACAAAGTCAAAATTATGAGAAAATAAAGTCAACATTGTGACATAAAAAGTCATTTATGGCTTGAGAAGTCCAAAAGGTGAGATAAAAAAAAAAAAAAAAAAATATATATATATATATATATATATATATATATATAATTATGGCATGAGAAATCAAAATTATGATGGGGAAAAAAATCAAAATGAAATCACTTGTCATAACAGAGATTAAATGTGGAAATTTGACATAAAAATTCACAAGTATAACAAGAGAAGTCAAAATTATGAGAAAAAAATTATTAGATGAAATTTAAACTTGGAACTATGGAATATAAATTCAACAATGACTTTTGGAGTAAAATTCAAAAGACAACTTATCATAATTGTGAGATAAAAAGTCAGTGTTAGGACATGGGAAGTCCAAATTATAACATAATTAAGTCATAATAATGAGAATAAGTTAAAATTTTGTGATTAAAAGCAATAATTATGTTGAAAAGTCAAAACTATGAAGAAAAAAAAATCACGACATAGAAAGTCATAATTATGACTGGTTGAAATTGTGGGAGAAAGTCAATGTTATAAGATAAAAAGTTGAATTTATGGGACAGTAGAAAGGAAGTGACCTAACTAAGCAGTGGGCTATAGCTTCTTTTTAATATAGAGAATTGGATTGTGGGTATACTGAAGCTTACTTTAAATGTGGCTTTATTAAAAATGGAATATTATCTCTGCTAACAGATATACATGGGATAGCACTGAGCGAATGTGAGGGTGAAGGTGCTTCCCTCAGTGTCTGTACTGTGACACCCCTAAACCTTGACCTTTCCCAATACCAAGTCTTCAAGTTCATTGTTGTAATGGTTTTGAATGTTGCTTATGCGTTGAGGTGTTTATTCCTAATCCCAAACTGTGCCCCAACCCCTGGGCCTAGTCTGGCATAATGCTTTTTTTCTCCCTCTTCTCTCCCAGGGTTATCCATAATTCCATCTAATGAAACAGGGCGCTGAGGAAAACGAACTACTGATTCTCCCATTCCTGTCCTCTCCATGTCATATGTCTCTGTCTTTTTTATGTTTCTTGGACGAGATGTAACTGAGGCAAAATCTTTTGTACTGATACATGTGCAATGGCTGTGTATAAATGACTCTTGAAACTTGAAGTGCACTCTGGAAGGTATTTTAAGAAAGATGCTGGTAAGTGAAGGGATACACAAACTACAATGCCAACTGGAGCACATGAATCTCATTATTTCAATTTTTTATCTCATAATTTTAAATTTATCTCACAGTTTTGACTTTTCAGCTCATAATTCAACTTTTCAATCTCACACTTTTGACCTCTTATTCAAAGATATCAACATATTACCTCTACATTATGGCTTCATTTTCTCATAAATATGACTCAATATGGGCAAAGAAAGTCTCTGCAAAGTTATTGTTTTATTTTTACTTCTTTAACTGGTGAAAATGGGCTACTATAGAGTGGTGGTGCATGTAGTTATTTTAAAAATATTTCACAGTTTTAGTCTGTTATAGTGATAATTCCTTTTTTAAATCATATCTGTAGCTCATGATCTCACTGTGTTAGACAGGTCTTGTTTGAGTGATATAAAGGGGGTTGACATTTTACACACTGGCCGTCACAGCTGTGTGTCATGTCAGTATGAAGTTCATTGCATAATTGGAGGAGATTACAAAAGACCCACTGTAAACAGCAGAGCAGGGTTAAGAAAGGTTATTTCCCCTCAGCTCTACTGAGCTCAAACACAGGAATACAAAAACATCTCAGTGCAAGAGATTTCACGTCAACTATTTTTATGGAAAATCAAAAAATAAAGTTAAAACCTTTAGGTTGTAGACACATTGATGAACGTTTATCATCTCCAGTCTGGGACTTAACGTACAACCCACACTGTATATGAGATAATATGGATGCAAAGTTCAGGATGGGGGCATGTGATGAGCTTTGACTTGTCAATGACCGATAACAGTGCCCATGCCTGAACTTAATCAGTCGCCTTTACGTGCGGGTGAAGATGCCCGCAAACATGGTGAAACACAGGAGAATAAGGGCTGTGAAACACCGCCACAGTTATCAAAGAAGACGCCTTATCAGGGGCTTTCAGGCAGATAAGGACACACCCAGTGTTTTATGTCACTGCTCTGTGTTTTCTGCTTCGTAAGGGACTTTATTTATGACTTTTGAGGACACAAACTTCATGCTACAGGAAAGAAGAGCCAAATGTAGAGTTTGTGTGTGTTATTTTAAGTAACTAAATCTCTTTTGGTTTAACCTTAAAATGGCTCAGTGGAAACAGAGAAACAGAGGAAACTGGAAACGAGTGTCTCAATTGCTTCACATCCTTTGAGCCTCCACAAAGATTTTTTTAAAGTGGGTGGGTAAAATCTGGTGTGATGTAACCGGTTGTCTCATTCTCACACTTTTACTATGTTGCATATACTTACCTGGACGGTAAACCTGAGTGATTGAAAAGTGAAACCAAATATGACGCTATCCTGACATACTCAGCTCAAGAGTTAAAGCAATAACTGCCATTGATCTGAAACGTTTTTCATCATTAATTTAAAGGGTAACAACAAAGAGATAAGACTTGTGCTCTCTGTGCTTTATTTGAGAAACATAAGTATGAGCACATAAAAAATATTCTGTACCAATAACACACACTCTCATACCCCTCCCCCCATTTAAAAATGCACAAACATCAAACAAAAAAAGCCCCTCCTCTTTCAGTTTGTAAAACCGTTCTCACTGCTTCATTTCAAGACACTTTCTTCTTCTCAGTCATCGAGTTCCAGACCAAAGTGGCTGTAGAGATCTCGTGTGGTGGTTCCCCTCAGAGCAGCTGGAAGAAATAGCAAAAAGGGGGTTAGGGACCGCTCCCAGATTACAGGGTCAGCTCTCTCTGGTCTACTTTTCAAACAATGTTCCCCAAAACACTGAGCAGACCCAGACTGCAAAGCCAAACTACTTAATCACTTGGAACAGAAAGGATATACATGCAGAAAAGATCCAACACTCTGGATTTAACATACTACTGCACCACTCCTCACATTTATCTTTGGTTACTTTGGCACTCAAAATATCAGAATATCTGATGAACTTTTCAGGGATTACCTTCCCCCAAAAAACACCATTATTTCATCATCATAAACAACCAAGCTGTGATGATCTGTGCTGAGGTTAGACTGATAAAAAGACCAGTTCAATGTTTTGATATTGATTCATCAATCACCCAAGCAGCAACCTTTAAGTCAAAAGCTGTACTTTAGTGGCCAATCTTGGCTCCAATTAAGTGAATTCACATTCAGCCCCAAGTGAAACCACTCGAGTTTAGAGCAGAATTAAATGCTGTTGTAATAGTCCATGCATGTGAGACACTTTTGGTTGTTGATAAAGGTTTATCATTTCATTAGGGACTTAAGTTCTGTCTGAAAGAGTGAAAACTTTGGAAGTGACTTGGAAAATTTTAGTTTGTGATTGAAAGACTTTGCATACAGAATTATAAAGTTAACAATATTCTCTAGTGCCACATCCCTCTTATTCTCAAAATAACATACACCATCTCAAAGTATAAGAGAAAAGGCAAAGTTAGCAGCATTAAAGTAAGAATCAACATCTCCAAAATATTCTAGACAGCTCACATTCAAAAAAGAGCAGGGGGATTGTTTCCGTGTTATTTTTGCAGAAGATGCACTCAGTCTCGGTATCTGTGTATTTGGTGATTATGCTGTTGATGGTGTGACTGTTATGCAGAATTCTTAAGTGTGCTTCTTTTTTTGTGATACAATATTTATATGGTAAAAGCCAGGCCCTCCTTCAGTTTGTAATCTCAATTCTAGCACTCCAAAAGGATTTCCCCCTCAGGAGCTTTATTATTATGTTATTTCTTTGAGAAAGATTGTGATTACTTTCTTTGTTGCTGTTTTTTTTTTTGTACTTTATTTTTTCAATTTACTGGTCAGTTGTCTTGTGGTGCCCCACTTGTTTGCAATTTATCTATTTTATTATGGTGTTACTGCTTTCTGTCTTTATGAGGGCTGTTATTTATACACCTCTGCTGCATTCATTGTCATTGATAGCTGTAAACTGTAAAATTTAATAAAGAAAAAGAACAAAAAACAAAACATGTTTACAGTGTTTTCATCTGAAATTTTAAACTTCAAGACTCAGTCAAGTAAGTCTGTGTTTATGTTGATTTTGTTGAACCATGTGGACAAAGACATACCTTGTCTCATTTTGATGTTGTCCAATTTAATACCCCACTTATTGTTTCTTTTATTGTAAATCTTTGCTGTGGTAGATGGAAAGAGAAAGCTATTTAAGCTTTCCTTCAGTTAATCAGACAGTCCTTCACCTACAACATGCAACCACGGAAAATGGTTGAATACTTTTTAAGTAGTACGCATAAAATGTTCACATCACATATCAAACAATGCATTATCCCCTTTTATCTGCTTTCACTGTTAATCATATGTGTATTGTCTTATGTGTAATTAAGTGCTGAGAGCGGTGTGATATGCACCACGCAGCAGACTGCATAATTTAATGATATGCTTAATGTAATATTATGTTTTATGCTATGATATGTGTAATGAAATATCCATTATCTCATAATATATGTAATCTAATAATAAGCTTAACTTCATATTAGGAATAAAGTGCTTGCAATTTGCTCAAGTAGCATGTTTCACGTGACTGTTATTACACATTGACTGAAACAACATAATGAAAAGAAAGAAAAATATATCAAATTGGAGATCTGACATTAATAATCAGTGTTGTTGATGTAGTTGATAGTTGTTTTAAACTCATTTTTAGTTTGTTTTTCAACCTGGAAAACCACAGGAGCTTTACACTAAGGACTGATGGCTGCTACACTACAAAAAACTGACATCTAAGCAAGTTAATTTTTTTTTCTTTTTGAGCAAAAATTGTTTTGACTTTGCATGAGCCTTGTTAATGAGGCTGTGTCTCAGCTTACGTACCTCAGTATGTACATTTATATGAAGTATGCTGCGTAGTGTACGCTGCACTCTAAGCCAGTGCACAAAGTCTTGTAGGGTAACGTTGTCCAAAATCAAACACTGCTGCTTGCACTCACTTGTAATTACATTTGCATTTAACAGTCATGAACAGGTAGTCCTCTGTTATTTACTGACTGCAACTGTTGTTTTATCTGTTCCTGTCTCTTCCTCTACGTAGTCAATATTGCAACTACTGAGTGTGAGAAGTGTCCAACATTTCACGCTCAACTTTTTGACTGTTTTGAGTGCACCGGCTGAGAAATCAAAGTGCAGTGCTGTTTTTTTAATAAACTGTCAGTGTGAACCCACTTATGCACTCAAAAATGATGTGAGTGCTGAAGGATGCAACTGGGGACAAAACCTGTGTATAATAAGACAACTTTTATAAATAAAAGCTTTGGCTGCACAAGATTCAGAGTCATCATCACAATATGCTTGTGCGCGATATATTTGAACCTTTCAGTTGAGTTTCTGTTTCCTGTCTACGCCCAATCACATTACTAATAGATGTAAATGAGCATCCAATTCTATATTTGACCACATTACATGTAAGAACTCGCAGTTGTCTCTGTCATCTGACCTCCTGTTGTCAGAGTGACGTGCAATGTGATTGGTTGAGCGACTGAGAAAGGGAGCAGTGAATGTGAGTGGAGCAGAGCAGGGAGTTGAACAATCTGACACTTTTCTTAAAGTTAATATCACATAAGGTGCTTTATTTAACACTATCAGGGTTAAAGGCACGACTTCCAGATCTGTGCTTTGTTCAGCTTTGTCCAGAAGGGGCAGTCAAGGAGAATTCAGCTGAACAGAGAGAAGCAGTAAACTTTAAAAATCATCTCAAGCAGGAAGCAAAAATATTGTCATACCATTTTTTCCGACATCGTACAGCCCTATACTACATGTACATTTTTTTCTGTGGAAAGAACATAAATTATTTCACTTGTCCACACTTGATGAATTAGCCAGTAGTGTGGACTGTCTGGCTTTGAGACTTTTTGCTCCACCCTCACTCTTTCTTCACGCCTCCCTCTCTTACAAATGTGTGCACTGGCTTAAGAAAGCAAACATAGTTGTGAACTCTTGGTTTTAAAAAGGCAGTCGACAAACGATTGGTGTCATTTTCAGTGGCTAAGTGCATCATTTTTCACTTTGTAATAACAGGATACTAAAAGCTGCCAGCAAAAGGGTTTAAGAGGTGTTTGCCTTTGACAACAACCGTATTTAAACTTTCATTCATCTTCTGCAACTTCTCCTGCTCAGGGTGGCTGGAGCTGTCTTTGGGTAAGAGTGGGGGGGGGGCATCCTGAACTGGTATCCAGTCAATGACAGAGCTAACACACAGAGACAGACAACTTTTTAGACATACACACACACTAGGGCTGAAAGATATATCAGTATCATATCGGTATCGAGATATGAAAATTCAAGATATTAATATCTCGGTATTGACTACATCAAAGATATCAAGGATGTTGATTTTCCCAGCTCACCCTGTATGTAAAGCTCAGACAGTGTCACATGATTATTGGTGACTTTCTGTTAATGTTGATGACTGACAGTGAACTCTAATTAATTAACCGCACTTTCCACACCCTGTTCTATGATGACGCTTTGATTTTTCTGAAAAATGCTTTATTTTCTCTAAACCCAGAGTCATATTGTATCATATTAATATCTAGATATCTGGCATTAATATCGAGATATGAAATTCTGTCCATATCATTCAGCCCTGACACACACACACACACACACACACACACACACACACACACACACACTTACACCTTTGGATAATTTCAAATCACTAATTAACCTGATGAGCAACTTGTCCACAATGTTTCAGTTTTGAAAGTGATTAAGTTGGATGCCATAATGGAGAGGCCTCTAAAGTTAATCATCCAATGAGAAACATGCTTGGAAACATTTCATAATGTTGAATGGTAGAATTGACCATGAACTATTGATGATAATTATAAAAAATGATGATGCATGAATATGAATGGGTTACTGTTCCAGGCAATGATAACATTGAATTGAAAATTATTTTAAAGGGCTAAAGTTTCAAAGCCATCTTTAGCTATGAGGGGAACTTTTAATAAATGTGACACTGACCTGAACAGACAGACGGACAGACAAAGAGCTGAGAGACAAAGGGACAGTTGTCTTGAGAGGGTACTGCAGGGCATCTCCTCTGCTCTCACTCCACAGTCTGACCACCCATCTCCTCCCTCTCAGAATAGGAGCTTAAAGTACCACAGCAACTCCACAGCAACTCAGTGTTTAAGAGTAGCCTCTGTGTAAAAGTCAGCCAGTGTGTGTGTGTGTCTGTGTGTGTATGTGTATAAGAGAGAGGGGGAGAGAGTATGAATGCACATGTATGTATGAGAGTTGTGTTTATTTGAGTGCATGCATGCGTCTACATGACAGTCAAGACATTGTGCTTGTGTGTGTGTGTGTGTGTGTGTGTGCCTGTGTGTGTGAGTGATGTGAAAGACAGCTATTGTGTCAAAGGGGAAACGCCAGCTCCATTCACCAAGAGGCCATTATCATCCTGACTGTCCACTGGACTGAGGGAGGAGAAGCTGAAGAGATAGGAAGCTTTACGCGCCTTGAAGATTTAAGACAACAAAGCAAAAAGCTGAGTGACAGTTGAGCGTTTCAGGAATTTATCTACAGTATCGTCAACACCTCAGACAGCATGTGAGTGATAAAGTGGGTGAAAAGTCTTGTTTGTTTTGACACTCAGGGACCACAATGTGACTTGGCTGTGATTCACCAAAACCTCACTATCAGAGAGAAAAATGTGCACTTCTCCACAGTTACTCAACCTCAATGACATGGAACTCCTTCNAAAAAAAAAAAAAAAAAAAAAAAAAAAAAAAAAAAAAAAATATATATATATATATATATATATATATATATATAATTATGGCATGAGAAATCAAAATTATGATGGGGAAAAAAATCAAAATGAAATCACTTGTCATAATTATGAGATTAAATGTGGAAATTTGACATAAAAATTCACAAGTATAACAAGAGAAGTCAAAATTATGAGAAAAAAATTATTAGATGAAATTTAAACTTGGAACTATGGAATACAAATTCAACAATGACCTTTGGAGTAAAATTCAAAAGACAACTAGTCATAATTGTGAGATAAAAAGTCAGTGTTAGGGTATGGGAAGTCCAAATTATAAAATAATTAAGTCATAATAATGAGAATAAGTTAAAATTTTGTGATTAAAAGCAATAATTATGTTGAAAAGTCAAAACTATGAAGAAAAAAAAATCACGAGATAGAAAGTCATAATTATGACAGGTTGAAATTGTGGGAGGAAGTCAATGTTATAAGATAAAAAGTTGAATTTATGGGACAGTAGAAAGGAAGTGACCTAACTAAGCAGTGGGCTATAGCTTCTTTTTAATATAGAGAATTGGATTGTGGGTATACTAAAGCTTACTTTAAATGTGGCTATATTACAAATGGAATATTATCTCTGCTAACAGATATACATGGGATAGCACTGAGCGAATGTGAGGGTGAAGGTGCTTTCCTCAGTGTCTGTACTGTGACACCCCTAAACCTTGACCTTTCCCCAATACCAAGTCTTCAAGTTCATCGTTGTAATGGTTTTGAATGTTGCTTATGCATTGAGGTGTTTATTCCTAATCCCAAACTGTGCCCCAACCTGGCAAAATGTTTTTTTTCCTCCCTCTACTCAACTACTGGTTCTCCCATTGCTGTCCCCATGTCATATGTCTCTGTCTTTTTTATGTTTCTTGGACGAGATGTAACTGAGGCAAAATCTTTTGTACTGATACATGTGCAATGGCTGTGTATAAATGACTCTTGAATCTTGAAGTGCACTCTGGAAGGTATTTTAAGGAAGATGCTGGTAAGTGAAGGGATACACAAACTACAATGACAACTGGAGCACATGAATCTCATTATTTTGATTTTTTATCTCATAATTTCACATTTATCTCACAATTTTGACTTTTCAGCTCATAATTCAACTTTTCAATCTCACACTTTTGACCATTTATTCAAAGATCTCAATATATTACCTCTACATTATGGCTTCATTTTCTCATAAATATGACTCAATATGAGCAAAGAAAGTCTCTGCAAAGTTATTGTTTCATTTTTACTTCTTTAACTGTGAAAATGGGCTACTATAGAGTGATGGTGCATGTAGTTATTTTAAAAATATTTCACAGTTTTGGCCTGTTATTGTGATAGTTCCTTTTTTAAATCATATCTGTTGCTCATGATCTCACTGTGTTAGACAGGTCTTGTTTGAGTGATATAAAGGGGGTTGACATTTTACACACTGGCCGTCACAGCTGTGTGTCATGTCAGTATGAAGTTCATTGCATAATTGGAGGAGATTACAAAAGACCCACTGTAAACAGCAGAGCAGGGTTAAGAAAGGTTATTTCCCCTCAGCTCTACTGAGCTCAAACACAGGAATACAAAAACATCTTAGTGCAAGAGATTTCACGTCAACTATTTTTATGGAAAATCAAAAAATAAAGTTAAAACCTTTAGGTTGTAGACACATTGATCAACGTTTATAATCTCCAGTCTGGGACTTAACGTACAGCCCACACTGTATATGAGATAATATAGATGCAAAGTTCAGGATGGGGGCATGTGATGAGCTTTGACTTGTCAATGACCGATAACAGCGCCCATGCCTGAACTTGATCAGTCGCCTTTACATGCGGGTGAAGATGCCCGCAAACACGGTGAAACACAGGAGAATAAGGGCTGTGAAACACCGCCACAGTTATCAAAGAAGACGCCTTATCAGGGGCTTTCAGGCAGATAAGGACACACCCAGTGTTTTATGTCACTGCTCTGTGTTTTCTGCTTTGTAAGGGACTTTATTTATGACTTCTGAGGACACAAACTTCATGCTACAGGAAAGAAGAGCCAAATGTAGAGTTTGTGTGTGTTATTTTAAGTAACTAAATCTCTTTTGGTTTAACCTTAAAATGGCTCAGTGGAAACAGAGAAACAGAGGAAACTGGAAATGAGTGTGTCAATTGCTTCACATCCTTTGAGCCTCCACAAAGATTTTTTTAAAGTGGGTGGGTAAAATCTGGTTTGATGTAACCGGTTGTCTCATTCTCACACTTTTACTATGCTGCATGTACTGAAACTGTGACTGAAAAGTGAAACCAAATATGACGCTATCCTGACATACTCAGCTCAAGAGTTAAAGCAATAACTGCCATTGATCTGAAACGTTTTTTCATCACTAATTTAAAGGGTAAGAACAAAGAGATAAGACTTGTGCTCTCTGTGCTTTATTTGAGAAACATAAGTATGAGCACATAAAAAATATTCTGTACCAATAACACACACTCTCATACCCCTCCCCCCATTTAAAAATGCACAAACATCAAACAAAAAAAGCCCCTCCTCCTTAGGTTTGTAAAACCGTTCTCACTGCTTCATTTCAAGACGCTTTCTTCTTCTCAGTCATCGAGTTCCAGACCAAAGTGGCTGTAGAGATCTCGTGTGGTGGTTCCCCTCAGAGCAGCTGGAAGAAATAGCAAAAAGGGGGTTAGGGACCGCTCCCAGATTACAGGGTCAGCTCTCTCTGGTCTACTTTTCAAACAATGTTCCCCAAAACACTGAGCAGACCCAGACTGCAAAGCCAAACTACTTAATCACTTGGAACAGAAAGGATATACATGCAGAAAAGATCCAACACTCTGGATTTAACATACTACTGCACCACTCCTCACATTTATCTTTGGTTACTTTGGCACTCAAAATATCAGAATATCTGATGAACTTTTCAGGGATTACCTTCCCCCCCAAAAAACCACCATTATTTCATCATCATAAACAACCAAGCTGTGATGATCTGTGCTGAGTTTAGACTGATAGAAAGACCAGTTCATTGTTGTGATATTGATTCATCAATCACCCAAGCAGCAACCTTTAAGTCAAAAGCTGTACTTTAGTGGCCAGTTTCAGCTTCAATTGAGTGAATTCACAATCAGCCCCATGTCAAACCACTCACCTTTAGAACAGAATTAAATGCTGTTGTACTAGTCCATGATAAAGTTCTACCTGAGGAAATGAAAACTTTGGAAGTGACTTGGAAAATTTCTGATTCTGAATAAAAAACTTTGCATACAGAACTATAAAGTTAACAACATTCTCTAGTGCCACATTCCTCTTATTCTCAAAATAACATATAACATCTTGAAGTATAAGAGAAAAGGCAAAGTTAGCAGCATGAAAGTGAGAATCAACATCTCCAAAATATTCTAGACAGCTCACATTCAAAAAAGAGCAGGGGGATGGTTTCCGTGTTATTTTTGCAGAAGATGCACTCAGTCTCGGTATCTGTGTATTTGGTGATTATGCTGTTGATGGTGTGACTGTTATGCAGAATTCTGAAGTGTGCTTCTTTTTTTGTGATACAATATTTATATGGTAAAAGCCAGGCCCTCCTTCAGTTTGTAATCTCAATTCTAGCACTCCAAAAGGATTCCCCCCTCAGGAGCTTTATTATTATGTTATTTCTTTGAGAAAGATTATGATTACTTTCTTTGTTGCTGTTTTTTTTTTGTACTTTATTTTTTCAATTTACTGGTCAGTTGTCTTGTGGTGCCCCACTTGTTTGCAATTTATCTATTTTATTATGTTGTTACTGCTTTCAGTCTTTATGAGGGCTGTTATTTATACACCTCTGCTGCAATCATTGTCATTGATAGCTGTAAACTGTAAAATTTAATAAAGAAAAAGAACAAAAAACAAAACATGTTTACAGTGTTTTCATCTGAAATTTTAAACTTCAAGACTCACTCAAGTAAGTCTGTGTTTATGTTGATTTTGTTGAACCATGTAGACATAGACATACCTTGTCTCATTTTGATGTTGTTCAATTTAATACCCCACTTATTGTTTCTTTTATTGTAAATCTTTGCTGTGGTAGATGGAAAGAGAAAGCTATTTAAGCTGTCCTTCAGTTAATCACACAGTCCTACACCCACAACATGCAACCACGGAAAATGGTTGAATACTTTTAAGTAGTACGCATAAAATGTTCACATCACATATCAAACAATGCATGGATCCCCTTTTATCTGCTTTCACTGTTAATCATATGTGTAATGTATTATGTGTAATTAAGTGCTGAGTACGGTGTGATATGCACCACGCAGCAGACTGCATAATTTAATGATATGCTTAATGTAATATTATGATTTATGCTATGATATGTGTAATGAAATATGCATTATATCATAATATATGTAATCTAATAATAAGCTTAACTTCATATTAGGAATAAAGTGCTTGCAATTTGCTCAAGTAGCATGTTTCACATGACTGTTACTACACATTGACTGAAACAACATAATGAAAAGAAAGAAAAATATATCAAATTGGAAATCTGACATTAATAATCAGTGTTGTCGATGTAGTTGATAGTTGTTTTTAACTCATTTTTAGTTTGTTTTTCAACCTGGAAAACCACAGGAGCTTTAAACTAAGGACTGATGGCTGCTACACTACAAAAAACTGACATCTAAGCAAGTTAATTTTTTTTTCTTTTTGAGCAAAAATTGTTTTGACTTTGCATGAGCCTTGTTAAAGAGGCTGTGTCTCAGATTGCGTACCTCAGTAGGTACACTTATGAAGTATGCTGCGTAGTGTACGCTGCACTCTAAGCCAGTGCACAAAGTCTTGTAGGGTAGCGTTGTCCAAAATCAAACACTGCTGCTTGCACTTACTTGAAATTGCATTTGAATTTAACAGTCATTCACAGGTGGTCTTCTGTTATTTACTGACTGCAACTGATGTTTTATGTGTTCCTGTCTCTTCCTCTATGTCGTCAATATTGCAGCTACTGAGTGTGAGAAGTGTCCAACATTTCACGCTCAACTATTTGACTGTTTTGAGTGCACCACCTGAGAAATCAAAGTGCAGTGCTGTTTTTTTTAATAAACTGTCAGTGTGAACCCACTTATGCACTCAAAAATGATGTGAGTGCTGAATGATGCAACTGGGGACAAAACCTGTGTATAATAAGACAACTTTTATAAATAAAAGCTTTGGCTGCACAAGATTCAGAGTTATCATCACAATATGCTTGTGCGCGATATATTTGAACCTTTCAGTTTAGTTTCTGTTTCCTGTCTACGCCCAATCACATTACTAATAGATGTAAATGAGCATCCAATTCTATATTTGACCACATTACATGTAAGAACTCGCAGTTGTCTCAGTCATCTGACCTGCTGTTGTCAGGGTCGGACAGAGTGACGTGCAATGTGATTGGTCGAGTGACTGAGAGAGGGAGCAGTGAATGTGAGTGGAGCATAGCAGGGAGTTGAACGATCTGACAGTTTTCTTAAAGTTAATATCACATAAGGTGCTTTATTCAACACTTTCAGGGTTAAAGGCACGACTTCCAGATCTGTGCTTTGTTCAGCTTTGTCCAGAAGGGGCAGTCAAGGAGAATTCAGCTGAACAGAGTGAAGTAGTAAACTTTAAAAATCATCTCAATATATAAAGCAGGAAGTAAAAATATTGTAATACCATTTTTTCCAACATCGTGCAGCCCTATACTACATGTACATTTTTTTCTGTGGAAAGAACATAAATTATCTCACTTGTCCACACTTGATGAATTAGCCAGTGGTATGGACTGTCTGGCTTTGAGACTTTTTTGCTCCACCCTCACTCTTTCTTCACGCCTCCCTCTCTTACAAATGTGTGCACTGGCTTAAGAAAGCAAACATAGTTGTGAACTCTTGGTTTTAAAAAGGCAGTCGACAAACGATTGGTGTCATTTTCAGTGGCTAAGTGCATCATTTTTCACTTTGTAATAACAGGATACTAAAAGCTGCCAGCAAAAGGGTTTAAGAGGTGTTTGCCTCTGACAAGAACCGTATTTAAACTTTCATTCATCTTCTGCAACTTCTCCTGCTCAGGGTGGCTGGAGCTGTCTTTGGGTAAGAGTGGGGGGGCATCCTGAACTGGTCTCCAGTCAATGGCAGAGCTGACACACAGAGACAGACAACTTTTTACACATACACACACACAAGGGCTGAAAGATATATCATTATCATATCGGTATCGAGATATGAAAATTCAAGATATTAATATCTCGGTATTGAATATATCAAAATTATCAAGGATGTTGACTTTCCCAGCTCACCCTGTATGTAAAGCTCAGACAGTGTCACATAATTATTGGTGACTTTCTGTTAATGTTGATGACGGACAGTGAACTCTAATTAATTAACCGCACTTTCCACACCCTGTTCTATGATGACGCTTTGATTTTTCTGAAAAATGCTTAATTTTCTCTAAACCCAGAGTCATATTGTATCATATTAATATCTAGATATCTGGCATTAATATCGAGATATGAAATTCTGTCCATATCATTCAGCCCTGACACACACACACACACACACACACACACCTACACCTTTGGATAATTTCAAATCACTAATTAACCTGATGAGCAACTTGTCCACAATGTTTCAGTTTTGAAAGTTATTAAGTTGGATGCCATAATGGAGAGGCCTCTAAAGTTAATCATCCAATGAGAAACATGCTTGGAGACATTTCATTATGTTGGATTGTAGAATTGACCATGAACTATTGATGATAATTATAACAAATGATGACGCATGAATATGAATGGGTTACTGTTCCAGACAATGATAACATTGAATTGAAAATTATTTTAAAGGGCTAAAGTTTCAAAGCCATCTTTAGCTATGAGGGGAACTTTTAATAAATGTGACACTGACCTGAACAGACAGACGGACAGACAAAGAGCTGGAGACAAAGGGACAGTTGTCTTGAGAGGGTACTGCAGGGCATCTCCTCTGCTCTCACTCCACAGTCTGACCACCCATCTCCTCCCTCTCAGAATAGGAGCTTAAAGTACCACAGCAACTCCACAGCAACTCAGTGTTTAAGAGTAGCCTCTGTGTAAAAGTCAGCCAGTGTATGTGTGTGTATGTATAAGAGAGAGGGGGAGAGAGTATGAATGCACGTGTATGTATGAGAGTTGTGTTTATTTGAGTGCATGCATGCGTCTACATGACAGTCAAGACATTGTGTGTGTGTGTGTGTGTGTGTGCCTGTGTGTGTGAGTGATGTGAAAGACAGCTATTGTGTCAAAGGGGAAACGCCAGCTCCATTCACCAAGAGGCCATTATCATCCTGACTGTCCACTGGACTGAGGGAGGAGAAGCTGAAGAGATAGGAAGCTTTACGCGCCTTGAAGATTTAAGACAACAAAGCAAAAAGCTGAGTGACAGTTGAGCGTTTCAGGAATTTATCTACAGTATCGTCAACACCTCAGACAGCATGTGAGTGATAAAGTGGGTGAAAAGTCTTGTTTGTTTTGACACTCAGGGACCACAATGTGACTTGGCTGTGATTCACCAAAACCTCACTATCAGAGAGAAAAATGTGCACTTCTCCACAGTTACTCAACCTCAATGACATGGAACTCCTTCAGTCATGACTAGCTAACATTTAAGACATCATGTGATGAATGGAAAAAAACACTCATAGTTAACCAGCACAGACAAATAAAAAACTTCAAGTACCTCCATTATTCAGCCTAAATTAGACTAAGTTGGCCCCTATATTTACGTCAATTAAATTACAAGAGTTAATCCAACAGAGGGTGGAATTTGTGTTTTAGGCTCATCAGTAAATATACTCCGTGTTGGGTAAAACCATATTGTGTTGAAAAGATCTGGCCTTGGATGTTGACTCCACAGTTTGTGAGTAAAGGAGACCTGGCTTTGCTGCCCTCTAGTGGTCTGCTGTAAGATTTCAACCAACCACCTTTAATGAGAACTCGCATTCTTGTGTTTTTCAGTTTTTATCTGTCTCACAAGCTGAGAGTAAACTTGAAATAGACTTCCTAATCACACTGCAGAACTTAAAAATGCAACGAGTGTTTCTGTCTTATTTCTCATAAAAGAGTGATACATATACACATTCACCTGAAGAGTCTGAAAAATGTCTAATTATGAGATACCATAAGTCAAAATGTTTGACCTGTTGACCTGTTTTGAATATTTTTATTCAAAACTTTTGAATCTAGTTCTTGAAAAAGAGAATAACAATGTAAGAAAAGCATCAAGTCTACTTTTCTTACCCGACTGGCAAATTCTTTTACTGACAGCTCAGGTCTCATTTTCAGCTTGTCATATCTTAAATAAAAAAAAGATCATATAATGTAGAATTTGCCTTATTATAAGCTTAATAGAAATTTAACAATAAAAAAACAAACATCAAAATCCCTTCGTATTGAGTTTTTACTCCCCTAGTGCAGTTTATTGAAATTAACTTTCGCTCACATCTAAACAAAAGATGCGATTCATAAAATTACAAAACCAAGCAAATTCTTCATCTTATACCAAGTAAAGTCTCTATCAAACTATAAAAAAACACATTCACCTTGTTAGTTTGAATCAATATCTAATTTCAATACATGACAAAAGAAAAGGTAAGACTGAAGTTGTTTGTAATGATTGGGGGAAAAAAATCAGCCAATGAGGTAAAAGGATTAATTTGAGTAATCTTTAAAAGCAATAACTTTATTAATTCCAAACATTTAAACAAGTAAATTATCATACCCAATTTACAGGTTTTTGTACTCATTTTAAGTGATTAAATTCTTATTTTTTACCTCGTGACATCCTGAGATAAGATGTTTGTTTGAACTTTTCTACTTCATATTTGTTACTGTTGTCTCTCCTCTGCTTGTTTCCAGGTGCAAGTTTCCAAGCCACTGATTGCTAATCAAACTCACCTGGGTCCAACCTTAAAAAGCTCACTGCTGCTTACATCTGGAGAGATTCTTGTTGTTTTATCATTTAGATCTGATATTATGAAATCCCTCTTTTGGAATTTTTCAATGCGTGTTTTAGTATTTCAAATGAATCTTTTGTGGATTGTTGTTTGCTCCACAGGGCCACTCTTTGGGTGGGACATAACAACATTGCTTGGATTAAGATCTAGACATTTTACTAGAAAAAGACAAAAAAAAAAAGGTAACAGTTTTTGCAGTTAATGACCGCTATGATATTAAAAGGGATATAATTAACTCTGATCAACTTTAATTACAGCATCATCTAAGTTTACCAATCACTAACAAGGACATATTACATGAAATAATCTCAGCTCTTCCGACTCATGCAACTGGTTTACACCACAGCTTTAAAACACGAGTTATAAGGACACAGGGACAGACAGTTTTTAGAAGCAAAACAATTTCTGGGTGGTTTCTCCGTACACCAGATAAAGTGTTATAGAAACAACACTGAGGGGTAAAATATAACTGTATATAGACTGTCCTGATGCACGTTTTCCCCTCCTTCCTATTCTCTTCCATACAGAATCTCCACAGAATCCATACTTTAAGATTATGTGCTTCTACTTTATTTTCATACACTGATGAAGAAGTTGATTTACTGTCTCTTACCAATGCGGCCAAGTAGTGACTGTCCAACGTCTTTGATGTCATTGTATTCATGCAGCATGTCAATATGATGCTCCAGCTCTTCTATCCTGTATCCCCTGGAGAAGCAAACACAAAAATTCACATGCACACACACACACCTTACATGAAAGAAGATCATTAAAAAGTCCACATATCATGGGGATGGCCATCCAGGCTGGTCCCATAGACTGTATATAGAATGGACAGCTTGGCTCTGCCTGTCACCGTTCTGCAGTTTTGAAGCCAAAAAACCCCGTTTCTCTAGCCGCCATTGTGCAGCCAGAGTCTGCGCAGTAGAGAGTTTCCGGTGAAGCCGGTTAAAGAACAGAAATAAAAATATTTATTTCTTCTTCTGAAGGTTTAAACTCCTTTTGGCTCTCTTTCCCGAAGTTTCTTATATCCCCGACAAGAACTACTCACGAACGGCAGCTGTCAACTATCATAAAACGACACTTACAACTTGGTTTTTAACGTCAAATAACTAATGAAAAACCAACTCCTCAGTAAAAAATACACTTGAACACAATGCAGCCAAATTACATCGTCATACCACCTTAGTGTAAGGATGAGAGAAACATTTCTACTTATGACCTACAGCTCTGGAAAAAATTAAGAGACCACAGCAAATTTTTCAGTTTCACTTATTTTGCTATATATAGGTATTCGTTTTGAGAAAAATGAACATTTTTGTTTTATTATATAAACTACTGACAACATTACTCCCAAATCCCAAATATTGTCATTTAGAGCATTTATTAGCAGCAAATGAAAAATGGTCAAAATACCAAAAAAGCCCACTGTTTTCAGACTTTAAATAATGCAAAAAACAAGTTCATATTCAATTTTAAACAACACATTACTAATGCTTTAACTTATGAAGTATTCAAACATCAATATTTGGTAGAATAACCCTGATTTGTAATAACATCTCTCATGCATCTGTTATCTTCTCCACCAGTCTTTACAGAGGAGAGTAATGACCACAGCAATGGTTTTTATACATTTCCTCGTTAAATAAGATTTGTTTCAGGTGATCACCTCATCAGTACCTTGTTAGGTAGAAACAGGTAGAAACAGGAGTGCTTGTGTTGGAATTTAACAGACACTGTAATGGAATGACTGTCACATATGTAGAGATGCTGATTTCTGAAAATTTGCAGTGTTCTCTTAATTTTTTCCCAGAGCTGTATACTGCAGCCAGACACCAGGGGTTGGGGCATCTGCTGGAAGCTTCGGTTAGAGCCGAACTTTCATTACGTCCACTGGTTATACAGTCTATGGTTGGGCCTAAGAGCCAGGAATCCTGGGAAACCAACACACCCAGTCGTACTCACTCAGCTTCTAGTTGTGCTATCTCAGTGTCCAGCTGCTCTTTTCTCCTCTCCAGCTCGGCCACCTCCTCTGCAGGGCTAACTTTAGTGCTCCCAGATACTTGGAGCTGTGAGGTGCAGAACACACAAAGATGATAGCAAAATGTACATGTCGTGATGAACTACAAGTGAGTTTCTAGTGAGTGTGGCAGACAGAGCAGGGTACTTACAGGGGATTTGAAGTTAGAACTGACTCTCCTAAGAATTGAGAATGGCGTCAAAGGGAGAGAGAGAGAGACAAAGAGGTGAGAGAAAACTGTTATCAAACAGAAAAGAAACAGAGAAATCTAGATTTACAGACAGAATGCAAAACTCCTAAATCACTGAGCCATTTTTTCAACTTACTAAATTCAGAAACTTCAAACTGAGCTTCATCACCTTTTTAGTTAAATACAAATGCATTTGTAAATCAATGCCAAGTTTTGTCAGTAATTATATAAAAGATCAAAATAAGGATTGTATAGCCAATGGTATCATGGTATATATCAAATTTACCTATGCTCAAGGATTCAAGGATTCAAGGATTCAAGGAGTTTTATTGTCATACAACCCATGTAAAACATGGGTGGGACGAAATTAGGTTACCCTGGTCCTGGAGCAAGCCCAATCATAGAAATGAGAATAATGAGAATAATAAATATAAATATATACAAATATACAATAAAAAAAGAGAATAAAAGTAGAACACAACTCCTATCTATCTCCTATCTATCTATCCTATCTATCTATCCTATCCTATCTATCTATCTATCTATCTCCTATCACACAACTCCTATCTTTTCTGAAAGAAAAATCAACTTATTTGAGGATAAATTTATAAAGATGAAAAAAGTAATAACAGCAATAGCACAAAACTACATCTAATGACCAATGGTAAGTTTAAAGAATTGCATCATGTAGACTAGGGCTGTGTTAAAGACAGATAGTATACCACGCTCAGAGATCTACTGGTGATGTAAGGATGGAGCAACTCGCCTGAGATGTACACAGGTGTTTGATCATGGATGGCTTTTCAGGAAAAAACAAGGATCTTGAAATGTATTGTGAATTTGACTGACAGGAATAGAAAGAGTATAAAATGAGACGTCTTGAGGTTTTAATGCTGGACTTTTTTGACAGTCAGGAGTTTGGATTGGCTGTAAATGGTCAAGTGAGGCTCTGTTTAGGCTAATGAAAATGAAAATACAATGGTCAAGTTAAGAGAAAATAAAGATACAGACCAGCATTTCTAATTCTGCATGTAAGATAATGGACCAGAGTTTTAACAATGTTCTTAAGACACATGAAAAGGTTTGTTGGTCAAGAAACATTCCATAACTGGAACTGATGCAAAGATAACTAAAGAGAGGAAACCAATACCCACAGAATCTTGGCTGCAATGCAATCAGAGGTAATATCAAGAACCTTAGAGTTTATTGGAATTTATCAGGAAGATTTTGATATTCTTTCAGGGTGGCTATTTACAGTGCTATCTGGCTGAAAAGAAACATCAACTTAAAAGTCATCCACTTCACATAAATTATGTTAGAAGTATTCTAGAGACAGCTTGAGACTTTAAACAGGAAAAGAGGGACAGGTGGACTCACTCTAGGTTTATTTTGAACAGGTGACGGATTAGTTGCTGATTTGTGTTCACACAGGTGTTTGTTGTTGTGATTTGGTTAAATGCGTTTACCTGGATACAAATCAGTCAGTTAAAACATGTAATTATTAAAGTATATCTGCCTTTATAAAGGCAGGGGCGGACCTACTGAGGTGGCATAGGGTGGCAGCTGCCCCCATAAAACAAAGCCTTGCCACCCCTGTTGCCACCCCAGTTATAAAGGTTTAACTTGAAGAAAAGTTTAACTTCACGGGACACATCTATGAATTACCAATTGCAGTGAATGAGTTGATGTGACGTTACCCCCCCAACCCCCACCTCACCCCATCTCCAGCATCCATCCCCAAAACAGTTTTCATTTGGACACTGGCGTTAAGTGGCAGAGAGTATTGAGTAATACAGTTAGACTAAGTGAAAAATGATAAACCATCTTCCAAGAAATGGAGGAACCATGAAGGCACAAGCCTAAAAGAGTTGTGAGGCTGATTTTAAGATGATAGAAATTCACTGAGTGACTACGAGAAATCTTGAGCTTAAAAAGTTAAAATTCTGAGATAAAATCAGTAATTTGAGATAGTAAAGTGAAAATCCTGTGGTAAAAATAAAAATTTTGAGATAAATAGTCAAAATTCTGGGGCAAAAGTTGAAATTTTGCTCTGGCTTTAATGCATTATTTATGTTGCCATCAAACAAATGTTTCACTTCAAATAGAGAGAGGGGGTTTTAAGTAAAATTTTTGGGTATGAAGCTACTTTAGGGTCTGTGGTTGAGGGTCCTCTTTTGGGGTGTTCAGAATGTGGTCACCCCATAAATAAATTAATCCAGCACACAGACTTCTGCCACATAGCCAGCATTTAACAATTGACTGCCCCTCTCTCTTGGCCCCCATAAATATTTTTCTAGAGCCGCCCCTGTATAAAGGGTCGGGGCTTTCTGGGCTGATTACGCGTCATATATGGAGATCACAGGAGCAACAAAAACAAGGTAAGCAACAAAACATGTCCAGTATCACTGTTAATAGGGGAACTCAGTTGTGAAAGTCATTGTCATGGCTAACAATGACATTTAATCACCACGTCCTGAAAGTAGGTAAGTAGCAGCTTGTTAACAAACCTTCTCAGAGCTCCTTTCCTGTAGCTGCTCCCCTCTGGCGTCGAAACTTGACATGTATTTGTGCTGTCGAGAGTTTCTGTGGACTGCTCTGTGTTCATGTTGCTTCTAATGCTGTGAAATAAAAGCGTAAATATTGATTTACTCTGAGAACTGTCGTAGGATAAGGAAGTTTACAACTCGCGGCAAATGACGTACGTCTATAAAGTGCTACAACTTGATTGGTTGTTGAAACCTGGAGGCGGGACTTATTCTTCTTCTGCTTTGAGGTTAATCGTTGGTTGGCGAACAATAAAATGCTACTTTCCTGCCACCTCCTGGTGGTGTTGATATAACGTATATATTGGTACTCCTGTCATTAAATAAATAAAATAAAAGGGCAGACATGAAATAAATAAATCAACTAAAGAAAAAATAAAAAACAAAGAAAACATACAGACAACAATGAAAAAAATTGAATCTTCTTTCTCAGATTAGTTTGTCAAAGACTGCGTATATCTACTTTACCTGATACATAAATAAAGTATACAGGACGGCATGCAATAAATAAATTAAATAAAACAAATAAACAGATAAAAAATGAATCTTCTTTATCAGATTAGTTTGTCTCAGACAAAAAAAAACAGAAATCTGAATCACATTTCTTCTGAGGGACTAAAACGTCCACACTCAACTTCATTAGTGTTGTGATTGATTTGACTCACCTCTTCCACATATTTCCACACAACGTAGGATCTTTGTTCAACTGTTTCCTTTTGTTTAGAATAATTTTATCTCTATTATGTTTGGCTATGATACAGGCTAATCCCATTTTTTAGTACAATACTTCCAACTTTCTTTTTAATCACATAAAACCATCATCCTTTTCTCTCTTCCCCCAATGTTTTTGCCATCTTACCTTCAACCTTGTTTGAATGCTGATCTTTATTGGAGTCCTAAAGAATTTGACAGATATTTCAACACTGTTGGTGACAATTTGTGGTCTCTTTCGCTGCCTTGTCCACCAGTTTGTTTGTCTTTTTGAACCCATTGAAACACCCAACATTCAAATTCTGTTTAGTGTGGTTTAACATCTATCAAAATGTCCTGAGTTTTGACTGCTGAGTGGAGACCTGGGCCAAATTGCAAAAAAGAAAAAAAAAAAACAGAAAAAACCTTGTTTATGATTTCACAACTAATATGTGATAAGTCATTGATTCCATTTGCAGTGTTCAGATAGAATGTTACTATAATGTTCCCTCAAGCTTGAGAAAATGCTTCTTGCTGTGTCTTGCTGTGATACTCATGTCTTAGACTTAAATTCAAAACCACTTTAAGGAATTATTTTCTAGTTCAGTGTTTCTCAATGTGAGGAAAAGGACACAAGGGGGTCATGAATTTCCCTCCAACATCAAAAATGATTTATAATGGCATATGTCATCCGGTTTTGTAATACAAAGACAAAATTAGGGGTTTAATTTAATAAAAACTCTGAGCAGAAAATAATTAAACTGTTTTTCTCATTTGTTTTGTTGCCACAAGACCTTGAAGTGGTAGCAGATTAACTTTGAGAACACTGTCACCATGTCAGGCTTTTTGTTTATTTGTTTCATTTTTGTCTGCTTTTGGATTGGATTATTTTGTATTCACACAGCAGAGGACACCAAATTCTGCTGAAACCATTTTTTCTAAGGGTTATAGGCTGAAAAGTTTGGGGCTCATCTCTAAAAAGTATAACAATTACAATTTACATTTTCTTTAGTTTGTCTTGAATCAATGTAAATTTAAACATATTTATTTTAGTGGAGGTATGTCAGTTTAATACGAGATCTCTGAATTCAGTACATAAATGAATCCTAAAATATGCCAACTCAGCTACTGTCTTTATAAGACCACCAGGTGGCGACAAAATACCACTTGTCTTGACTTTTTCTTTTCTGTCCTCACACCTCTGTTGATTCCATCTCACAACACTGAAACACACACTCTCCCTTTCTGTCTTTAACAACCCACACACTTGTTGACTAGAGGAATGCTGCATAATGTCAGAGCAATGCTGGGGCCTTTTATTTGCCAATCTTAACCGAGGCTGCTCTCAACTGCTCACCAAATCGCTCACATCGCTTTAAATCCACTTGAGCTCTAAAAATAAATCAGTGATGGATTAACCAAGCAAAAGGTCACATTCAATCCATAAAAAGCAAAAACACACAGCTCACATTTTCCCTGTGTATTGGGGCCAGAGTTTAAGTATCATTACACCTCGTTGGGTAAATATCAGAGGAAACAGGGACAGAAAATAGATTTAGTTATTAAAGCACATACTGAGACACAGCAGGGGATGGAAAGAGGGATGGAGTTCATAGAGAAAAAAATGGAAACAAAATGTGTTCCTGAGGGATTTTGCATTAGGGTGTGGGGATAAAATCAGAGTCCTTCTGCTTTATGTCCACAGGAGTCATTGCTTATTCATCAGTTGTTTTACAGAGACAGAGAGAGGTGGGGAATGAAAAATTCAGACAGGAGGCATGGCCTGTCTTCTTTTAGAAATCGCAAGATTACACACTGGACAGTAATGGCTCCTGCGCAGAGTTTTGTGTGTGTGCGGTTGCATGTGTGTGTGTGTGGGATAGAGAATGAGAAGGAGTGATTTACTGGAGGATGGTGAGTTTTCCATGAAGCCCAGCATGAAGCATCTGTTTGCTCTTGTGTTTTTGTTACTCCATCACTTTATCCAAAAGGCTACTCTCTATCTTTTTGTAAAACTGAAGTTCATCAGGGGCACGAAGTCAAGTTTAATTTGTGAGACATGGAACAAAACCTCCTGCAGTTATGACAGCGTTCTTTTTAAATGTCACAGTAAACCTTGTTACTGTCATGGGGAACTGACGGATGTACTTTTGTCTTTGGTCTGGAAAGCTTAATCCTTTTGCATTCTGCATGTTTTTATTCTTTCGATGTCAGAATCTTCACTTGTCATAAGAGAAGACTGTTACGAATAACAAGAGTGATGTGTCTATTCTAGTGTCAGGACGCTGAAGCCTGAGAGGCTGAAGTTGAGCTTATTATCCACATGTTCTTGTCTTACAGATGCATATTATATATCTCTAACAGAGAGGAATTTAAGTGTATAGCTATGTTTCAATCCAGTTTGTAAAAACAATGGAGCCTTTGGTTTGTGTTGGTTTTGACGCCACCTGTGGACAGAGAAGTACCCCATGTATCCATCCATCCTGTACTGTCTATCCTGCTAGTCAGGGTCGCGGGTGGCTGGAGCCTATCCCAGCTGTCATTGGGCGAGAGGCGGGGTACACCCTGGATTGGTCGCCAGTCAATTGCAGGGCTGACATAGAAACAAACAACCATTCACACACACACTCACACCTATGGGCAATTTAGAATAATCAATTGACCTATCGTGGGCATGTTTTTGGTCTGTGGGACCCACACATGCAGGGGGAGAACACGCAAACTCCACACAGAAAGGCCAACCATGCCCAAACGGGGATTCGAACCGGCGACCTTCTTGCTGTGAAGCTGGAGCGCTACCCGCTGCGCCACCGTGCAGCCCCAGTACCCCATATCAAGGTAGTTAAGGATGCTTTTTCACCTAGAATTGTTTTTTATTTGAAGGCATCACGTTTTGGCAGGTGAAACTTACTTCCTTCAACACCTACCCTACACCAGCAGTTTAGACATAAACCCTTCGATTTGCACAGAAAAATAATGAGTGAATTCTTCACATCAGTATAAATTTCGAAGTATTTCTATGAATACCCTATAAATCATGGAGAAACAGTACTCCCCAATGCTGTTGGTCTCATTTGCTCAGGCATCAATATATAATTACTTTATTCCAAAGCTTTTGGAACCAGGTTTAATTCTTGGCTCAGGAGCTTTAGGTTTATAGATATACTTTATCTTTTTTCAAATCAATTGTAGAGATTGTTCAATTCAGGAAAAGACTTAGTTTCTACAGTGGTCTGCCCTGACCTTTTGAAGGGTAGGGATGAAAAAAAAAAAAAGCAAGAGGGCACTCTAGCATATACTTTGGCTACAGAGAGAGCACTTCTGCATATTTTGGCCCCCAAAAAGGCTCTCAAGCAGATGTCTTTTCTAAAAAAAAAAAAAAAAAGGCAATTTCAGTGTTTTGGCTCCCAGAAGGACTGTTTTTATGTTTTAACCAGCCAAAGGGGCAGATCAGTGTGGTTAGCCAATCAGGAGGGCACTTCAGCATTTGTTTGGCTCCCAAGAAGGCACATTGTAGGTGTAAGTTTTGCTCCACAAAAGGGCACTTTAAGGTGTGTTTTAGATCCCAAGCGGGCACTGTAGTGCACATTTTCTGTTTTCTCTCCAAAGAGGGCTCTTCAGTGCAGGTCTCTCAACAACTGGGTGTATTTCGATGTTATTCTTGCAGCAACTTCTTGGAAATCAAGCAATGATTTTCCTGAAAATATGTGAGTAGACGATTTCATGAGCGCAGATATTTTGAAAAGAGAAAGTACAACTTCAGCCAAGTGTAGTGATATGACAATCCTTTAAGTGTTAGAATATGCTTTAAAGAAATATTTTAACAGGTTTTCAAAGAAACTATTTATCATTTTGATGAGGTAGAGGTCTTTGAACTCATGTATCACATAACATACGTTTGGCTTTATAAGGATAAAACAAATTCGTACACATGTAGGTATCAGAAACACTTTTTTTTCCAATGGGTTTTCCCCAACAGAAAAGTGACACTTGGTGCTTGGGCACAGCCTGTACACTCTCTGACAAAAGTCTTGTCACATATCCAAGTTGTAAGAGCAACAAATAATTACTTGACTTGTAGTTGATCAACTGGAATCAGAAATGGCTTATATGAAAGGTAAAGGCCTCTAGATTATGCTTATTATACCAAAATAAAGTCTCATCATTCATGAATTTTTTATCATTTAATTAGGACAGAAAGATCAGATTTTGCTTGGACAAAAGTCTTGTAGCATACAAAAACAATTCATGGTAGAAATTATACTTTAATTTGAAAACATGCTACAATACGTTCAGAACATAAAGTCATGGTGTCTTGGGAAAAATAATTAATATCGTGTATGACTCCCATGAGCTTGGAGGACTGCATCCATGCGTCTCGGCAATGACTCAAATAACTTATTGATGAAGTCAACTGGAATGGCAAAGAAACAGGTGTCATGGGCTTTACCAAGCTGTAAACATCACACCACTTTTTGACTGTTTCATTTCGCACCCAGTTATTAATGTGAAGGCCCTTGACATTAAAAATAACCATTTAGTGTAAAAATTAAATGATTAGAAATAAAGTTAGATGCCATTTTAAGTTACTTTGTCCTTGTGCGACAAGACTTTTGTCAGGGACTGTAGGTGATGATTTCATTAACCCATCCAGCAGATGGCTCTCTGTCCTGCATGAATCTGTGATTTTTTGAATGTGGAGCACCTGCCAACATACGTTTGACTGCTGACATAAAACAAGAAATGTGGTGGGGGAAAAAAAACCCCTCAAATTTGTACAGGACGAAATTTGTGCTCTTTGTCCACCAGGAGGCGCCAAAATGAGCTCAGACAGTTCATGAGAAAAACTGCACAGGCACAAATGTTTTTCGCTTAATAAGTACATGAATATAACCTTATTGTAAATAAATTTTAAGAAGAACTTTCAAAATTATTCATCGATGCTATCCTGTAAAAATATGCTTTAAAAAAGACATTGATGTATCATGCACTTTCTGTGGTGCACATCCAGTGATTGTTTATCAATTTTTTTTGGACTTGTGAACACACCAGAGCTTTTGGTGGAGTATTTGTCCATTAGTGTTTTATATTTATAGTGAATGTGAGCTTTTTTAAAGAATATTTTATTTTGGATTTACAATATTTGAAAAGGAATTGGAAATTAATTTTATATTTGTAATCTCATTATTTTGTTGGCCAAATTTTATATCCATAAATGTAAAGTTTTAAAGACTAAACCTTCCTTTTGTGCCTTCAAAAAAGAAATGGAACTCTACATTCAAACAGTAACGGATTCATGTAACAAAATAGCTACTTAAACTCTAACCTTTTGCTCCAGATTAGAAATTGTCTTGTAAATTCCTGTTTATAATTTGTCTCCTATTTAGTAACTTCTTTTTACTTTTATGATTTTAAATCTATTTTCTTATCTTACTTATCAGTCTGCTTACATAGTTTTGTTTTTATTTTGTCAAAACCCTGGCGCTCTGTCTATATGTCTGTTTCTTTTGTATCTATTCCTTTTTGTAACATTTTTAAAACTTGTCTAATAAAGCATTGAAAAAAAAGTACATGAATAAAGATGAAGTCTTTTGCATGTACTCAGCATTTTTTGGACCTGTACCTTTTGTGAGCTCACAGACAGCAGTGTTGCCAGATATCTTAACAAATATCAAAATTTCATGAATTTTTTGAAAACTTTTTACAAGTGAATAATGTAACTTCCCCAGGCACTAGGACACAACCACAGCAGAGCAGCCAAGTGAAGCATGCTGGGAAAGATGTCAGCTGGTCTTCAATGAAGGAAAAGTGAAGGATCAATCACCCTCTTGTGCATGTATTGTTTAATGTCCATTTCAATGTAAAGGATGTGTGCAAATATCTTGCTCTTAGAACAAAAGTTTATCATTTTGGAGGCAGAAACAAACTGCTCCAACCACAGTGGACTCTCTCATAAATTGCAACCTTGAACTAAATCACAAAATAAGCAGTTTGTGTCAGACTCTTGCATTTATTTTCTACATTCACTGCCAATTTTACTCCTTTTTATGATATCATTTATTTTATAGGGTTCATAAAAGCACCACACATTTTCTTTTCAGGAAGACAATTCTGTGAGTACCACAAACCCAAACTACTGAAGAGATGGTGGCATAGTCATAACTCACAACCCCAGGAAATGAAATCCTCACTGCGTATTTATCTTTCACAGTCCACAATCTGATGAAATTTTTATATGAGGGTTGTATACAATATAGATTGTGTGGGTTGTATAGGCTGAGGATTAGAAATAAGGGCAAAGGAGGAAAGAGGTGAGTATAGGGGAAATCTATGCAGGAAAAGAATGAGAGTAAGAGGATGGGCTGGACAGGAGGATGAAACAGCAGGACGACAAGAGGAGAGTAGGAGAGGAGGAGGCTCTTTCTGGCTGTAGCACGAGCTGTAGAGCCTCATATGTATCATGTCCATAATTCATGGAATCTAGGCAGCTCTTCTGTACTGCATCTAAATTCAACTATTCGAGAGTTATGGTCAGGGGCCATAAAATACTCACACACACACACACACACACACACACACACACACACACACACACACACAGTACTGTAATACTGGAGAGTTTGGGGGGAGGAAAAGTGGGAGATGAAGCAGAAGATGAGAATGAGAGAGAGAGATGGCGAGAGAGAAAGAGAGAGGAGGGCACATGGCAGCAGAATGAGGGTAGATGAAGGGGATGATTCAAAGCGTGTCATAAAACATCGATACACCTTTAAAGGCCGCTCTGCTAACACTGGAGGCGATTATGCTACTAAATAATTCACGTTGGCTGCAAAGAAGCTCAGTCATACAGATTCAGCTCAAACACTTATAAACCAACACAAACAAAAGTCTCCATAACATACACTCTAAAATGTAACTTGTTGTTTCAATGTAAAAGTAGGATGTTAAGGGCTGTCTTAAAATTTCATGTTAGGTAAAAAAACAAATTTTGTCGCTCTAATACCAACAGAAGTTACATGATTAAATAAGTCATCTGTCAACCATTGTCTTAGTTTTGTTGATTAAGACTTGTTAGTTAAAGCAACTGTGAAGGGAAGCTATGGATTACAGTCTCCCTCTGGCTGGAGGACTCGCACAAACTCTTGTGATTGTTATGAAAGTGAAAGAGAACGGAGACTGGATCCTCTCTTTGACACTACTTTTCTTTGTTGAAGATAACTTTTTATTCAAAACAACATAATGAGCTAATAAAAAATGAGGTATTCATCAACATTTACATAGCGCTGTTGTAATGACAACAGGCAGACTTCTTGAGTTTCTACTATGGTTTGGTTGCTGGCTATGGCACTAAGACTTATAAGTACCATGTAACGCTAGTGAACCCTGGTTATGTCCTACCAGTGCTCATCTACCAACTCCAACCTCACCAAGCAGAACAAACGTAACTTGGCTCTTTATTTTATTGATAGACTCTCAGGTTTGAACAGATCACTGCAGAATAACTGCTGCATGTGGACAGGAATGCACATTAGCACAAACAGATTACAGTTTTAGCTTCTAGCTTGTGTTTCAGCCTTTAGCTCATACTCTATCACTCTCCTGTTTAGCTTTCTTCTGCTCTTCCGTCTCTTTTCTGTCAGACAGCTTAGCCCCTGTTTCCTCTATAACGACTAAATAAATCATAGAAATTGTTTTCAGCAGAGAAAAACACTGATCTCTCTTCTCACTGCTAAGCATCATTAAATGGTGCGGTGTTGTCTGAGAGACTTAAACTTGCTGCAAATCAATTCGGTCCAATCCAACCTGTCTCGTCACGATTGGGAAGCTAGGAATTAGCATTTTGAAACAAGATAATTTTGCACCAATGACCTTATTTTAAATTGTAGGTTATGATCAGGCATCAGTCTAGAGATGAGACCTTGTCAAGATCACTTAAAAAGTCCTCACAGTCCCTTTAACTAAACTTCTTCGGGTACTTGTTTAAGACAATTTATCTTTTTCAACTCAATGAAACTTTTCAGTTATGTTAATCTTTTGTTAATTTTTATCTGAATTATTTTCATTGTTAATTTCACTTCTTTAGGTAGTTGTTTGAAATAACTTATCTACTTAATTTCAATTAAACTCTTTGGTTTTGTTTACCATGGAGTCCAGCCAACACCTAGAGCTTTGCCTGTCTGTCTGTACAGTTACAATTCACAAAGGTATAATTCGAAAGCTGTAGCTGTACTAAACAGCTGGGGGGGGGGGCAAAGATGAATGTTAAGTTTATAGCATTACTGATTCATTTGGACATAAACGTTTAAGTTGAAATATGCATTGTAGTTGAGGCAATGACAACTTATAATTTAAGTTTATCACAAAAACTTTAGTAATCTTTTGTCACAGTGACAGAGAGTAATATGGTAGGACAACAAATGTGCAAAATCATATTTTACAGTGTATCTACCTCAATCTAACCCTACTCAGAGAATGTTGTACCTTTTTATACATTTCACAAGCATACTATTAAAAACTTGTGCTTGAACATTAGCACACACACACACACACACACACACACACACACACACACACACACACACACTTACTTGGAGGTTTGGCTGGCGAGCTGATCATCCGTCAGATGGAAAGATTTGTGTTTATCAAGCAAGGCCAGCATCCAGAGCCAGTGTGAAGGACTGTGAGACCGAGAGCAGCTGATAGATAGTCAGGCTGCTGTAGTTATGAGGCAGACTCTGCTGAGGTGGACAAAGTCAGACATGATGGAGTGTTAATGTCACAAACCCTCAATTGCACTTTTACAACAACATCTCAATCATTACAGCATCTGTAAACCTAACTTCTGCATCTTTTCAAAACTTAATGTTACTGACACCTTTGCCTCTGATGGAGCTAAGCTAACAGTTCCCAAGAAGCGCTTCTTGTCTTCAGCTAAACAACATGTTTTTCCGGACCTATGATGAAGTGGTTGGAGCCTCATTACATGCAAATTATGTCGTCCGAAAGAGAGAGTCATAATTACATTTGCTGCCCATTTGCCTCGTGGGTGGAATGCTAGTGTGACATTAATTTCCTGTTACAGTGCTCACAATTTATGTGGAAAATAAGTGGGAGCTTGAATGCAGCACATCAAAGGGGATCCATCATAATCTGAAAGGTTTTTTCATGTCTAAAGCAGAGCTGCTGTATTAATGCCATCACAAAATGGCTATTCAAGTCTGTGCCAGGGAGGCCTCGGTTTGATATCAGCTCCTCACCGCCTCCATCTGTCTGCGTATTCTTCTGCTCTTCCTCATTCATTAGTCCTGACTCATCCTTTAATAACTACTTCACTCTCCTGAGGACAATGTAGTTTTTGGTTGTTTTCCTGTTGTAGGATAAGTCTGCTCTCCTCTTTGACTCACTTTCTTGTCTGTCTGGTTCTTTTAGCCTCCCTGCACGGATGACTTCTCATTGTGACTATCGTCTGCTCGCCTCTCACTGTCAGGTTAGGTTATCACCGCGCTTATGCATCCCATTCTTGTTTCCTACCCTTCCCATTCAAAGATGTTTGCTGTCAAACTCTCGCATCGTCGCCTCGGGGCTTACTGAAACTGTGTGCAAACAGATCCGAGTGCTGTGGATAAAGGTTTGGCAGACTTCACTGTTTTCTCTAGTGAGTGATCTGTTACAGTTTTTTTTGGTTTATTTGCTGCTTTTAACATAAAAACAAAGCACGAGTGGCTCCACTTGATCCCTCTTTCAGAGCTGTAAGTACACCTGCAGTAAGAACACTTTTATCAGCTGCAGGGCAATGACTCATTTCTCTCTAGGAGTCGAAATGAACAGATGCTCGATTCTTAGCATCATCAACAACAATTAGCCAACATATGCACCAAACAAAGCAGAATTAGACCATTGGTTTCTAACAAGGACAGCACGAATTTACTTCTATCAGCAGACTGTCTCCAAATCCTGGATGACTAAAAACTAATCTTTATTTGAGTAGGACTCCCTTTGAACAAAGCAGATGCACATTTAGCTTATATTTGTCCATCTTTCAGCAATCACAGTAAAAAGCTCATGCAGGATAATTCTGTGATGCACTTTGTGAATTTAACTGTTTGATATTCAGCAGTGAGCAGGTGTATGGTCCTGTTAAGTCCTTCATGTTCACTCGAAACCTGCAGAGCCTCTCAAACTTGATAAGTAGTGAAATGCTTGTTTGAAATCAAAGTTAAGGGTCTTGTTGAGAATTAACAAGTATCAATTAGATAATGCCAATGCTGATGAAAAAAAAAGTTACTGGCCACTGAATGGTGAAATAAGTTGCAGGAACTCCAAGCAGCATTGAAATGAAAAGTGGTATCTGGCACTCCACTTGCAGCTGAGTGGAATACGCCAGTTCTCCAGTGGTGTATGCCAGTTTTCAAACTAAGATGCCAGTTCTATCAGTGGTATGCCACTTGTCTAAAACTGTTATATTCTGTTTTCTGCCAGGGCCTGCACTAAAAAGGCATGCCTGATCAGACTGACTGTCTTGTTTTGTTTTCATTGACTCTTACAATAATTTCAGCAGTAATAAAAACAATTGAATAACATGTCGCAACCTTTAAGCAAAGGTGCCTGTGAGTGGATTTTTAGAGCGTCAAGTAATGGATTCATTCAGTACAAACCTATAATGATTAGGTTTTAATGAATTGAATGCTTAAAACAGTCTGCGATCCTTACAAGAAGTAAAATTAAAAGGATAAACTCAAGCAGAAAAAGTCAATCTGTGTTTTTGGTTTGTTTCTTTGTTCAAAAAGTGCTTCTTGGTAATTTATCTACTGTTGGAAAACCTGTTTATCCCCCCTTTAAATGGTGCCACATTTGTAATGAACATGTTTTTGTGAGGTGAACAGCAGAGCTAAGTATTTGGGTTGTTCTGCTACATCTTCTCTGCAGATGCCAGCAGCGTATTTCGCTGCTGTTACTGACTCTTGCTTTGAGCTTCTGGTTCCCCTAACAGGTGCCTGATTTGCACCAGATCAGCAGCACCTGTGAGTGTGGACCTTGCCACGGTGGTCTGAACGTGTCTGCCCTAAGAATCAGCTTATCACGTCTGACTGATCTGGATAGTGCAGCCTCAAGGTGGCGTTCTGTAAACAATCACAACATAAGTTGGAGTGTAATAATGTGGGGCGGCATCTCCCTCACTGGAGAAATGAGGTTTGTCATCACAGAGGGATATCTAAATGCAGAAAGATATTGAGATGAGATTCTGCAACCAGTGGTTTTCCCATACCTCCACAGTCTGAGACGGAACTCCAAGTCGACAATGCTCATCCACAGAGAGCAGGGTTCAGAGTCTGCCTCCAGAATATTGGCAAGCAGGAGATGAAATGTCCTCCACCGTATTGAAAACTTGTGAGGTCAGCTCCAGTAAGCGGTTTATGATGCAGTGAACAAAAGAACTGACCTGCATCAAATGTCTGAGGAGGAGGTGCTGGGCTGTTGTGGCTCTGTATGGTCTTCCACATGTTGCTGAGTTTTATTTTTTGTTAAATAAACAGTTAAAGGGACTGTGAGGACTTTTTAAGTGGTCTGGAAAAAGTCTCATCAAACCTGTTGGTTTTTACTTTTCAAATACTTTTTCTTCCTCCTTTTTTGGTGGTGGTGTTGAGTCTGTTATATATTTTTGTATACTTGGTGTTTCTCATCTACTCCTCCTCACATTTCTCTTTTATTTCTCTTTTATGTCTACTTTATGTACTCTCTGTTGTTTCTTGTCAAAGTTTTTAATTTCTGTGAAGCACTTTGTGAAATAATTTTGAAAAGTGCTATATAAATGAAGTTATTATTCTTTTTATTATAAATTTATAATATAATATAATAATTTTGTTATGCCTGATCATAATCAACAATAAAAAGCTTATTAGCACTTAAGGGACACTGCAATCACAGGTTACAGGCTAAAACACAAGCTAAAGGCTAAAACAGGGGCTAACCTGTTTGTGCTAATGCTCATTCCTGTCCACATGCAGCAGTTATTCTGCAGTGATCTGTTCAAACCTGAGAGTCTATCAATAAAATGAAGAGCCAGGTTACATTTGCTCTGCTTGGTGAGGTTGGAGTTGGTAGATGAGCACTGGTAGGACAGAACGAGGATTTACAAACGTTACTCATTGCAGACATGTCTCAGAGCACCGGGCTATGAGTAGCGCTAAATGTAGCTGGCAACTGAACTACACTACAAACTGAGTTTACAAAGTTTGCTTGTTGTCAGTCTCAACACTGAAACCTGACTTTTGATTAATACATTACCTTATTGCATTATATCTGGTAAAAAGGTTGTCTTGAGCAAAGAAAGGTAGTGTCAAAAAAACAGCCAAACTCTTTTCGTTTTCAAAACAAATAAATCCCATGTCAAAACAACAGTGTATGCGCAAGTGCTCATGGGAAGCAGAGTCTTTGTCCTGGAAAAACACCACAAATTCTGACCAAAGGAGTCACTGCAATCCACTTCAAATGGATAGTTCTCACCTCCCCTTATCTTCCTATATTTCTCCTTCCTTGAGAGGTCAATCATCCAATCAAACAACACCAAACAAAAAATAGCTGCAGAATTAGCTGTTTGGTACTGGCAGAAATTTGGCTATTTTTTTCACACAAACTCAGCTCTGCTGCTCATCCCACAAAATAATTATGTTCCTTGCAAATGTAGAAATAAGGCATCATTTACAGGGGAAAGAAACAACTTTACAATATTCTGCCAATCACAAACTGCCTTGGTTTTTGTGCTATGTTAGTTAGAAGACAACTTTGATTTGAGTTTACAAATACTTGAACTCCTAGATACTTTTTTGAAAGCCCTGCACAGATAGATGTGTCTGTAATGACTGTGATTAAAGTATTGATATGTGGATTCCTATAGAAATACTGGAAACAGACCACTCAATATTTTTCTAATGAAATCTACAAAAAAAAGAGAAGAGATGAGACAGATTTTCACACCATTTTATAAGCAACAATGTGTCTGTTAGTTATACATTAGAAACAAAGACAGAAACATTTCTGCTGTACTGTACTGAGTCTGAAAAAACAGCTGGATCATAAAATAAAGCAAGTAATTCAAATACTTCAGGGTTAAAGCAACACTGCATTTGAATATACACTTGTAGTAATTATACTAATATTCACTTATAATTATAATAAAACTCTCTCAAGTCTTTATGGCACTACATTTCTGTTTCAAAAGTAAGGAAAGCAAAGCATTTTGTGTGGGTGTATGTGTGTGTGTCTGTATTTGCGGGGAAGCACATGTCACAAAGAGGGAAAAAATAATGACAAAATCCCTCACTGTTTCACCCTTTGGGAAAATAAATGAGCATGAATGCTAATAAAAAAAGAAATTAAGAGAGAAAGGGAGAAAAAGAGAGAGAAAGAGAGGGAAAGACCATCCATTTTAAGAAGGGAGAGAGAAAAGGGGGCATCCAATCATCTTTAAGTTTCACAACCATCAGCATATGTTCTTCAAATCAAGCATTTAATAATTTCATTCATGAAGTGTGTGTGTGTCCTTTGTCCTTTACACTTCTGTCAGAAGAAGAGCCCTCCAGTCAGGCTGCTCAGCCGAGCGCAGAAATTAAAAGCATCCCAAGATGAACTCCCAGAGTACCTCTGAGCAAGTATTCTTTAGTCCAGCGAGTGGAGAGTACAGAGAGAGAGAAGGGTGTATGCTATGGCCTGTTAAATATTTATAAATGTTGCTATAAAAGTGAAATTATCTTTAGCACATGAGTCCATGTATCAACAGATTTGGGACGACACAGGAATGCAGTGAAGAGTCCACCAAATGAAACCTCAGTGAAGAAATATGATGATACACATTGTTAAGTGTTTCTGCACCTGCAAATTCAATCTTTGTGTATCATAAAACAGTAAAATTAGCATTTACAAAAGAGCTTCAAGCTTCCTTAAAGTTTGTCAAATACTCTGGTTGAGTCATTCTTTGCATCAACATAAATTTCAAAGTAACATGGCACAAACAGAAACCAGACAGTCCCTCCCCCCTTTACATCACGTCTTCAAAATGTTATTGCAACCCGGCACTGGGTTCAGTTTACTTTCTGTAGGGGTGACGGACTGTGAGACTGTATGGAGTAAGAACTCTGGTGTGACTTACTCACACAAACACGCACGCGCACACACACACACTTGCATGCAAACACAGTCACACAATCACACAAATGCAAGAACCAGTCCCTTTTTTTGGCACCGAGTCCAACCTGCACAGAGGTCCTTTTCTGCACGAGTGTGTATCAAAGCAACCAGCCTCCCATCAAACGTCAGCCCTCTATGAAAGGATGTGGAAAAACAAGCAGGGATTTCCATCTTCTGTGAGCCCTTTATGTCTTAAAATATTATGGCCTAAGTTAAGTAAAGTCTAAAATGTCTGCGGCTGGCAGCTCAAAAACAACATCCCTTCCTCCTCTAGCTTTTCCACTGGCCATGAGTGATATTTTATAATCTCTCTAATCTAGTGGATGGAGGAACAGACAGATCATCCCATCACGGGAGGGGGGAACCATCGGACTTCACCAAATCATATTTTGTCTGTAGCAGCTACGGCTGAGAGAAAATCCCTGCCGATTATGTCATTTGGACATGGCAGGAATTTGTCTCTTTCAGGCCACGGGTAGAAGAGTTAAGAGGGATCAGGGCTTTGCAAACTTTATCAAGTTGTAAAACAAATGACATATTATTAAAAAATAACTGTTTAAAACAAAGCAAGAAGTTCTTCTTCTGGATATTTAAACATCTTGTAAATACTTTAAACTTTTTATAGGTCCAAGAATAAGGTCCTGGACCTGAGCATAGTACCTTTAAAAATCCTGTCCTGAGAGCAATCTGAGTTCTCAATTCTGACCAGTAGAAGGAGACCAGACTGGATCACACAACACTAGACTGGACTACACTGGTCGAGATGACAAAAACACAATCAGACTCAAGCTGTCCAGCTTAAGCCACGCTCATTCAGTTCGCCATCATCCCCCTCTGAGTTTGGTTCAGCTAAACATCAGTGCTGATGCTGCAGCTGCGTTGAAACATGTCCCTCATGGTGACTGAGCGGGCCAGATTGGGTTTCCTGTAGTTTGAAATGTTCACAGGCACAGGCAGCTCCAGGTCCTGCTGCTGCACGCTGCGGTAGCTGAGCCGGTCCCCTCCATTCCTCAGCCCATCTGGTTGATGGAGGATTTGTGGCTGAGGAGGCGGCTGGAGGTAGAAAGGCAGCTCATAGTGTGTACAGGAAGGACAGAAGGTCTGTGAGCGGGTCAGTTTCCTGGCCAAGGGAGGGGTGGAGAAAATGGCGGGGCCATTTTGGATGGAGGAGGCGGCGGCTGTTGCCGCCACAATGTTGTGATTGGAGTGGACCGGCGGGAGGCGGGACGTGACGGCAAAGTCTGGCTCCTCCTCCTCCGACTCGGACTCTTCCTTTTTACAGCAATAATACTGGAGGTGGGAGAGGAGGGAGGATGGTGGGGGGAGATGATGAGAGGAAGAAAAGGAGAATATTAGAGAATCAATAATGATTAAAACAGTAATAATTTCCTTCACAATAAGTTGGCCAGAATGTAAAAAGCAAAGGATCAACTGATGCAGAAATAAAAATGCCATTAAAACACACTCTTTATCCGGTAAGTTTGCATGAGGAGAAGATAAGCTCTTAAATTGTTAACTTGTTGAGTGGAAGTCTAATCAATCATCATTAATGTGCCACAGGGAATCAGGTAAATCAATTTATTGTACATTTGGCTTTTCTAAAAGCATCTGTACAGCAAATATATCAAGTGTTGATTTTGTATGAGCATGCCCTGAGGGTTTGAATCAAATAGTTTATTCTAATTTTTAAAATCATGTTGAGAAGTAAAATGGTTTGCAATACACCAAATAATAATTGGTGATTACCATAAATAAGCAACATTAGCTGACATTGTGTTATTCATGCTCAAAGCTGTACATGCCTGTGGGATTAATTACTGTGTAACATTAGCTAAGTGCTGTTCTGCTTCCAAATTCAGGTCTTGTAGCTGATGCTCAACATTAGATGTCATCACTTGACCCATTGATGAAGATAACACAGTCCAAAACTGCACTTGTGACTTTTTCCTGAGGTTGGTGCACTTCATTTGCCTCCAGAATTTTTTTAATATACCCAACTAAACCACCCTGGCTTCCATCAGTGGTGCTCAACTGCAACTACACTGTAAAGCATTTTAGTGTGAAATTACAGTAATTTACTGGTGAAACTGCTGCCTGTAATTTACTGTTATTTTACAATGTCTTGTTGTAAAAAGAAAAGCAGAAAGTAAATGTAATTTAATTTACACTATATTGCTGTATAACTGTGTAAATACAGTTTTTTTACTGGCAGCAGTTTCACCAGGACTCTACTGTATTTTTACAGTACATGCTCTGTGGAAATACAGAGCATGTTCTGACTGGTGTCTATATGTGCATTAATTACTGTAGTTACAAAGCATGTAGAAATTAACAAGCAGTATTCAAGCCAATAAGCTACGTAGGGTTTTATAGCGTAGCTCGTTTCAGTTCACCGCCATCCTGGTGTGTTTGGAAACCTTAGAGAGCACTGACTGTTGGTGCCCCATGCATCTTTTGTTCATTTGTTTTCTGTGAAAAGTATGATTAAAATCCACTGGTAAGAATGCCCTGCTTTTGTGACAGAACAAATGTACAAAATGAGTCAATCATGAGGCTTTTCATAAAAACACTAAATTTTAAAGGTACAAAAAAAGAAATTCTTATTTGCCTGATCGGGTTGATACAAATAACTCCAAATGAGGAGCCGTAAGAGAGACGAATGAGCCAGCTTTTCTCTGAAAAGAGCTGAACTTCTCATCACTTTATTTTACCATAAATGCAACATTTACAAAGGGAGTACTCAAGGCAAGACAAGACAAGGTAAGTACTCAAGTCAATAAAGTATTTAGAGCTGTGTGTTGTGCCAGTGCACATAGTATGCCACACGTAATATGCAGCACGGTCTGCACTTCTGCAGACTGTCATGCTAGTGTTTTTTTTTTTTTTTCTTTTCACTTTTGCACTGAAGAGCACTTGCTGTCTACAGAGGCATGTTCACCCTGAGCCAACCACTCCAACTTGATGCACAGCAGGATATGAACTGTTTCCTCCTCACTCTCACAGTTGCATTAACTGTTAGGTTGTAATTCACAAATGAATTCTGGGTATAACCCCTCAGTGCATCTTTCCCCCTCCCAGCTGTTTAGCACAGCTTCATCTCACAAGCTTTACCCAGAATTCCTCTGTTAACTGCGACATAACAGTTCTTCTAACCGTGGGTGAGGAGGGAATGTGACGCAGTGGCTGAACCTTGACAGTGATCCTCATCAGTGATCACTAAATTACTGTGAGTGGGAGTATTTCTTAGAACCATAAAAGAGTTTTAAAACTCCCAGAATACATTGTTCATTACCGTATGATCAGAAATCGGTATTGACAAGATTTTGTTAATACCAATGCCTTTATCCATTCTGCTCATTGATCCAGGTCTTTGTCGGTTCCCTTGTTAATTTCTCCTGTGAATTTTCACAGTTCAAATAGTAGCTTTTATAGGTTTTCTTTGTCAACAACATTTTTTTTTTTATATGTGAATAAACATGAAATTGGTCAATGGATTTAGATATCACTGGATGTAAATGAATTTAAAAAAAAAGCAAAATCAACACTTTACGTGATTGTATTTGTTGTTGTTTGGAGCCTCAAACTTGCTGCAGTTACACTGAAATCAGCCATAAGCCTGTTTCCTGTTTGGAAAACATTGACCTGTTAGTATTTTATAAAATTTTCAGTCTGAGTTGTTGTTCATAAAAAAATTATTTTGATTTATCTGTGATGAAAGTCAAAATTCTGATTTAAAACCAAAGTTGTGTAGATGTATGCTAACCGCTAGCATATCAATGCAAGTTCCCATAAACGTTAGCTCGCACAATGCTTTCTATATAGTTTTTGGCACTTTAGGAGGCGTTGGACATGTTGATTATGAATCTTGAGTGAAAGAGTGATGCACATTTCTTTGTGCGTTCAGTTTTACAGCTTCTTCAGTAAAACTTCAAACAGAGAATCCTGAATCAGAGTTTTCTTGGGAAACTGTTATCTGCTCAGCCAAGCTAGTTGGAGCAGGATAGTTGTCGAAAGGTCCATCAGCTAATGTAAAGAATCGATAAGTGAATCATAAATAAAAGCTAATGATATTGATGGATTGAACCATTTGTTATCGATTCATAACAGGAACCAGCTCTGAATACCCATCCCTATTTTTGTTACTGTTACACCAAAATAAATGTATTATTCTTGGAAAGCTGCTGTAAATTTACACTGAAGCTTTAACGTGTACACATCTCAGGTTGTTGCCTGAGAATTCTGTGTACTGTTCCTACTGGACTTCAGCGCTGTATCTGACGTTGAGACAGTGGGTTAGTGTAGTTTACACTGTCTAAAATTATTCTCCTCTCATTCATCTGACAGACCAGTTTCTACCTCTTGGTGGCGCTCTCATCCTTGGATCACCTGTTGTGGTGTCACTCAAGGTTCTGTCCTGGATCCTCTATTGTTTGCTCTGTATCTTCTTCAACCAAAATACCCTATAAGATCTTCTCAAGATGTTTCATATCATTTCTGTTGAGATTGAATTTCTGTGCATCTCTCTTAAAGCTCAAATCGTCTTTGCTACATGCCTGTGTGAGCAGTTTACGAGCGTGCATGCCTGATGATTTTCCTCTGCTTAAAACTGATAAAACCGAGGTTCTTATCTTTGCTCTTCTACACTGTTGTTCCAGAGGTGAAGAGACCTATAAATCTTGTTTATTATCCTCTGCTATTAAACCTGCCATGTGCAATCTTGGAGACCAAATGGGCCTGGCCCTGAGCCTGGACCTGCATATAAATAGTGTCTTTTCTCCCTTTATTAAATGTCTTTAAACTCAAACCTGTGTAGACTGAGCTATAGATAACTGTAATATTTAGGTTTAAAGTGGCTTTAATAGAAGCTCCACAGCTAGATTTCCACACTATGGACTAAAAGCATGCATTAATTGATTATTCATAATCAATTTTAGCCCATTTCTTTGCTCTCTTTCCCCCATGACCTCTGATGTTCTTATGATTTCTCTCAGTGAAACTGCACTTCTTGTCAGAAAGGTTTTGCTTCTCACAGTTTCCACCTATTTATTTATTCATTTTTAAAATTGTGCCAAATCCCCAAACAATTACTGCACAAACTGTCTTGTTGACATAATCCACTTTTCAGGAGAGAATTTGTGGATGCTATTTCTGGCTGACAACATGTAGCTTTCAAGTGAATTCCTGGCATCCAGCCATCCAATATGAAGTCTTAATTTGAGGATTAGTTTGGATTCTGCTGTGAAATATAAGAATCTTAAGAAGTGCAATTAGCTCTAAGTAGAGTGGCTCATGTATCCTTCTCTGAAGACGTGTTCACCCAGTTTCCTGTGGATCCTGGTAGAAGGACTGCATTTACATAATCCACTGGTTTGATCCAAGGTCTTTGATGATGTGGTAGGTTTCAGTCATTGGCTTTTATATTGATATGGACAGCACACCTTCATTTCTGCCTACTGTGTACACTGAAAATAAAGTGAAGCCAGAATCCAGTGGGGATGGGTTCAGACATAATGTGCTGTTGACACATTTTGGAACAAAGGTATGCACAGAAGTGTTTTGGCTGCAATAAGGCACCAGATTTAAGTTGCACACTGGAGTACACACTTTCAACTGAGCAGTGAGACATCAACGATCCCACAGGACATCAGCTTGCTCTATAGCTTAATTACTCCAGGTCTTCTCTGTTCTGTCAGGGTACCGGATCTGTTAGGTTTTAAGTCTGGCCAGTATGTTTACACACTAGCTCAGCTAAGTTGTGGCCTATAGAAAGAATTTTTGTCACTATTATGCAATAAAAAAAAAAGAATTTTAGACAAAAAAAAAAAAAATCTAACAAAATTGTGATTGCAAAAAATCCAAATAAAACCAATTAATAAATGAAATTTATTTATGATTAAATTTTTTTCTTGTTAAATCCACTTTTTTTCAGATCTAAGTTGTCATCTCACAAACCACAGATCCATTTGTGTTTCCAGAATTTGCATTTACGTTGCCAGATTTTGCTTTTGCATTCCATGAGGTTTTGTTTGCAATTCTTCATGGCTCTCATAGGTGGGGCTTCCTCTAAAAGATGCAAGAAGCCTCCTGATTGGTCAGCGTCACTCAGAGAGCCTGAGTGACAACTTCTGCCCTGACAAGCAGCACTGAGCCTTGTTTGTAACCATTTTTTATTTTAGTCTCATATTCTTTTTTTTTTTTTGATTGCATAGTATTGACATACGTTTCTCCATAGCGGTGACAGTTCCATTTCCAACCCAGCATTTCCAAAACACACCAACTCACACAGAACAGGAAGTCAGTACCAAAACAACATAAAAATCTCCATATGACTTTCAAAATAAAACACCCTGTATCAACGCTATATTGTATTTTTCTTTACTGTAACAACATACAACATAATGATTTAATCTAGGCCTGGAGTCAACAGGTTTAAGATTTTAGAGGCCATTAAAGACAACTGTAATGAGGTAAGACTCATTATTGGGATAGGTAGGTCAGGAAATCCTCAGTCATGTGACTACATCTGTTTTGCTGTCTGGTGCTGGCAGAAGGATGGAGCCAAACCACAACAGAGCAGACCCTAAATCTCTCCAAAATGTAGGATTCTTTTTTCAAAAAATCATCCATTGTAGTTTCACACATGAAAGGGCTTAAAAAACATTACAGTCCTGTGTATTATTATTTTTATATCTTAGAGTTTACTAACACATCAGAGTGAAAACATTTATATCTGCTTAACTGCTTTCCATAAGGTCTCCAAAGATGTTTAATTATGAAGATGTTTGGCCAAAGTCAACATTTAAAGTACCAGCAAAAGAGCACAGATGACTCATTTTAATGTGCCAACTTTACAGTCTGCTGCATCCAGATAATATCTGCCATGTTCTTTGGCCCAAATTTGTATCTGTTGGTAAACATTAGTTATCCAATGGCAGCATGCTAGCTTAGCTTAGCTTAAATCAGGTTTTAATCATCCTACAGGCATCTCTCTCCTACATGTTCCTCTGATTTATAAAAATGACAAACCCTTTTCGTAAGGAAGGTTATGTGTTGAAGTATTTATAAGCAGTTTCCAAGCAACCAGGAGACATAACAGGAAGTTGATGTTTGCAGCCAAGAAATGGCATAACCATTGTGTAACCAGTGCATAACCAGTTCACCAAAACAGGAAACTGGTTTGACCTGGTTATGTAAATAAATAAATAGTCCACAATGCTGAACAGGTGAATGTAAGATTGTTTTGAGACCATTTTACAGAGCAGAGTTAGCTTAGTTTTTTACTAAGCTAACTGGTATCTGTGTTCTTTTGCTTTCTTTTGTCCTCTGCCTGCCCTACCTGAACACCATCCATCACCTTAACCAGAGTATTAACCTGCTACCAAGTGGTTTGGTTCTGTTCGGTTTGGTGACGTATGTAATCACCTGCATTTCCATACTCAGAAGTTGTGGAAATTCAAATTCAGTACATACATATATATATAAATACATATATACATAAACAAAGGAATTTTGGGGGTGGTTATGGGTTTTATACAGGGGTTGGGATTGGTCCTACGATAATCAGGTATTTAACCCTTAGATGAATTTGCACTATACCTGATTTGCTACATCAGGTCTTGATACAGCTGAAATGACCTTTGAATCCCATGAATGCTTGGTGATTCATATTCTGTGCATAACAAGAATTATGTCCGATGCGCTTGGTTCCAATAGGGTAATTAGTGGGTTAACTAATTTTATGTTTGTATATGATATAACTTATGTACTTCATTCAAATTTACAGCCTCCATACTATTTAGTAAAAACACACAATTTTTGATATAACTGTAGATAAACGCAGGCAGCAAGGGGTCAATTCACACATTTATCACCTAAGAGCAGTGAGAAGGGCAGAAGAAATATACAATAACAACTTCAATTTAAGGGAGACGGTGGAAAAAAAATATTTATTTTAACCGGACAATAAGCAAGTAACAATTTAACTCTGGAAACCAATGTGATCCATGATGACTGTTAACCAATAAAAATTTACCATAGGCTCAAACATAAAGCTGTGCTGGATACTCATTTTACCAGACACCTCTTCTGGAAGGGAAGGAATAAAAACACAGAGGTGGATTTCGCTTTGGAAAGCATCCCAGAAGTGCTTATGTAGTATATATTTTTCACACTTGTGACATCAACATAATACAAACAGAGTCGATATAGCGTTCGACTAATCCTTTTTATACGTTGGCAAAGATCAGTGCAGCATGTAGAATAAAAAATAGTAATAATACTTGGCAAGCCTTCTCTTCTCTAGATTTAGAGAATGTAAGATAGACATGAGTGGTGCTGCTCCTGCTGGCAGTTTGAGTGATCTATTCTGTTAACATGCCATCTCAGATCTGTCAAGCTGCGAAGGCTACAGCTGGTGGTGGAAGTTCATGGATTTACTTTACCGAACCAATTAGATTGCTTGGTTGAGATGCACCATTTGTGAGAGTTGAGAGCATGTCCAATACAGTTAATGATCTGCTGTGAAAAGACAAGTCACTCAAACATAAGGGGCTGAAAATCCTGGAACTATGCAGGAAATGTCAGAGGTTCAGGTGTTGAAAGCAGCGGCGTAACTAGACTTTTGTACAAGGGGTGGTCAGAGGGTGGGCAAGTCTTTGTCAGGGGCTCCATGCAAATAAAGCAAAATATCATGTTTTTCTAATCTGTGTCTAAAGAGCTTTCTTTTTTGACTACATTTATTACCCAGATACATCTTTTTTGTGTCTCTTGCTGGCTTGCTCCCACTATTCTGATTATGTAGACATTGGTAAGACATGGGTCCTCTTCTTTACTTTAACAATATGGGTCAGTGGGAAGTGAGAGTTATGCAAAGACTGGAGAAACTGGAACTCAAGTATCAATTTCAACAGGTATACACTGTGATACCCCTTTTCCACCAGTTCTAGTTTGATGCTGATGCTACTGCTAGTGCTTAGTTGGCTCTAATCTCATTCTTCTTGAGGTTCAGGTTTAGTTTTCCACTGGCGAGTGCCAAGTTGGAGCCATGTCATTGTGTCATTGTAAAACACCAGTACGTCACTGGTTTTAGCCTTCGGTGCACTGTGGAGCTGGAGGTGGAAGTTACACTCTTAAGAGTGCTGGTATCTTTGTACAGATAGTGCTGGAAATGCCAGAGGGAAGCTGTGAACATGAGGCAAAAATTACCTGTCATTTTAAAAGATAAATAACACAACGCTTTTCATTCTGCTAAATAAAAGAACACGGTATAGAGCTGAGCTCCATGAGAGAGGTAACACCTTTTAGCTGTAACTCCACCTACATTTCAAGTTTTAAATGAGCAAACTAAAAACTAGAATAAAATAAAATAAAATAAAATAAACAGCAGATGACCCACTCTGCAGCATCTCTTTTTGCTATGACCCAGTAAAGAGTTAGTTGTTGCCAAGCACCAGTGTTAAGCACCAGTGTTGGAGCTTAAAGCACAAATAACTGGTGCTAAGTTAGACACTGGCCTAGAACTAGCACCAGCCTGAGTTAGGTGGAAAAGGGGTATGAATCGCCTTGGCTGGTACCAGAGGTGGCCAGTGCCCCCCCGTCTGGTTCTGCCCCTGGTTGAAAGAACATTGTAAGGAGCCCAAGTATTTTCATTATTGTTTTTACTTGTGCTTTGAACTGTTGCTAGTTTTTCATTTTGAGAGGTTGAAACAGGATGTATTGTGTAACAAAGCAGAAAACAGCAGACATAACACAAATAAGCATTTAAAAGGTTGTTTTATGTTCAAAAAGCACCTGATGGAGTTGCAAACATTGTATGTTTTAATTTTCATGTTGATTAATTTGGAATACCTTTCGATTGCCTTAGTTTTTTTGTAAGGGAGGTTTATGTTGGTTGGGGGTTGTGTTTGGGCTATTGAGAATCCTATAACAGTCACTTTGGTCATGCTAAAAGCCAATCATGACTTCATTTGTGTTTAAAGGGACATTTTAATGTGTCATCTTTGTTAAATAAAGTAAGTTTAAGAACCATATTCTGGTGCTTTTATGTGGTATTAAGTTGCAGCAGGAATCTATAAATATAAGTACTAATAATTCAAAAGGTTCGAAAGGGTTTAAATGTTTTTTTTCAAAGAATATGGTTGAAAACAAATCAGCTACAATGCTTTGTAAACATACAAATATATCGATATTTTCACTCTTTTAGCTCTTATGGTGTGTTTACTCTGTTAAGGGACATGGCAGGAAATGGTTTTTCAATATCACTTTATAAACTATTACTTTAAGAGTCAAGTCATCAATTAATCGAGGATGCTACAGACATCTTTGATGCACTTCTCTAAAAAAATATTCATCATCTACAACTTTAGATGTTTGTAATTATACTGTTAAGAGTTGCTCCTCTGGGTTTGCATTAGTCATGATATAATCAGAATCCAGATCATTTCATGCTGCCTTCTCACATTCACTCTTCCCAAATTCACACAGAAATTTTTCCAGGGTGCTGGCAGGAGAAAACCTGATAAAGTCACTTCAGCAATTTTACATTTACACATACAGCAAAGCCAGTAAGTTTCAGGGAGCTATTAGAGTTGTTTGCTTATATGAGTGTAGCTGTTGTGGTTTATGATTATGAAGATTGTTGTTGTGAGACGGCTTCTGACGGGATCTGGGACTACATAAAACTGACTAAATAGCAAATCCAAGCTGAAGTGTTTCTTTGGAAAAGCATTGATTGGTTCTCTGCCTGGCCAGAAAAAAAGAAGAAAAAAAAAGCCACCAAGGTTCAACTTAGCAAACAGATATAAGTCTCCCATTGGATTATTACTGCGTGGGCAATTATCTTTTAGCTGGAAACAAATAATTTAACCCCAGCTGATACTTCTCATTCCTTAAACAACAATGGTGAAAGACACATCCTGTGGTCATGGAAAAGATGTTAGTCTGTTTAGGAAGGGTCAAATCATTGGCATTAAGCAGAGAAAACCCATAAAGAGACTGATGCAGAAACTACTAAAACTGGGTTAAAAGCTGCCCAATGCATTATTTAAAACTGGAAGGAAGGTGGTGAACCATTGTGATGGGCGCATCAGGGTAAGAAGGGCAGGTGAAGTGATGCACCCATCATGCTTAGTGCCTACTGTACAAGCCTGTGGGGGCGGTGCTATGATCTGGGGTTGCTGCAGTTGCTCAGGTCTTGGTTCGGCAACATTATGTTCCCAAAGAATGAGGTCAGCTGACTAACTAAATATACTCAATAAGCAGGTTATTCCATCAATGGATTTTTTCTTCCCTAATTGCATGGGCATATTCCAAGATGACAATGCCAGGATTCATGAGGCTCAAATAGTGAAAGAGTGGTTCAGGGAGCATGAGACGTTTTTTTCACACATGGATTGGCCACCACAGAGTCCAGACCTTAACCCCATTGAGAATCTTAAGGATGTGCTGGAGAAGACTTAGTGCAGTGATCAGACTCTCGAATCGTCAATACAAGATCTTGGAGAATAATTAATGCAACACATTGACTGTATATAGAATGGACAGCGTGCTTCCACATGTCCCCGTTCTACGATTTTGAAGCCAAAAAACCCCGTTTCTCAAGCCGCCATTGTGCAGCCAGAGTTTGCGCAGTAGAGAATTTCCAGTGGAGCAGAGTAAAAAAGAGAAATAAAAATATTTATTTCTTCTTCTTCAGAACCAAATCAGAGGAAAACCGAGAAAGGGCTTCAAAGAATATAGGGGCCATTTTTGATGAGTGCTTGCCGTCGACAGTTGATAGCATTTTGCTTTGAATATAGCGCCAAAAATTGCAGGTTATTGATTACTCAAACTAACTTCTCAGAAAAAAAAACACCTGAACACCATGCAGCCAGATGACATCATCATACTACCTTAGTGTAAGGATGAGAGAAACGTTTCTACGGGGTATCGTAATTTTTTAAAGTTTTCCCGGCTCATATCTGGAATACATGGGGAGGCGGGGCTTATGACCTATACTGCAGCCAGACACCAGGGGGCGGGGCATCTGCTGGAGGCTTCAGTTTGAGCCGAACGTCGTTACGTCCACTCATTATACAGTCTATGATGCAACATTGGATGGTAACACTGGATTTTGTGACATTGCAGAAACATACGGAAATGATTCCACAGTGAATGCATGCTGAAATCAAAGCTAAAGATGGTCTGGTGTGTGACTTTTTTTTTTGGTGGGGACTATTTTTTTTGTCAGGCAGTGTATTTTCTATGAGTAATGAGGGTGTGAGACATGACTGGAAGAAATGAGTTTTCAGAGAAAACAAAGCAAATAAAACAGAGGTTTAAAGCAGCTGTGTCTTTACCTGCAGCCTACAGTAGCACAGTACAGCGATGATAAGGAGTAAGATAACCGTAGCAAGGATTCCACCAGTGATGACCACTGTCCCGGCTGTCATTCGAAAGGCTCTCCATCAACACCCTGCACAGAGCGAGAGGTGAAGAACAGGAGCAGAGAGGGAGA
>RPOG01002776.1:0-81605 GCA_008086565.1 Thalassoma bifasciatum
ACACACACACACACACACACACACACACACACACACTCAGAGTAGCTGGTCAGAGTAGTTTCTCAGCCCTCTTTGGGTGAATCACTCTCTGGCTCTGCAGAAACTCGCTCTCGTCGTCCTCGGCGCTGAACTTGAATCTCACCCCTGAGTTCTCTGAAGTAAACTGTTCTGGAGGTTAATTCCACAGCTCTGTTATGGATTAAGTTTGTCTTAAATTAGGCTGCGATTAACCTTCCTGTTTACCTGGCGGAGGAGCTTTTTGATGCGTCTAATGCGTTTTTTTTAATCGTCCAATAGGAGGAGAAGTAGATAAACGCTCCACATTATTAATTCTCCTCCATCCAACCAGAGAATCAGCAGAGAGATGGACGAGCACCACGAGGAAGAGACATGGAGGAAAACCTGGTGTGTTTTTGGCTTAAAGAGGAGCATGTTGGTTAGAAAATACACAAAAAAATGCCAAAGTGTCCCAGAGTTTTGAGGACCAGAGTAAAATTTCGTACACTTAGGTAGGGCTGAACATCGAAATGAATCGTCATTTCAAACATCGTGATCATGTGATCGCTAAAGCTGCGGGTTTTTTTTTGCTCCTGACTGACCCAGGATCTGTTGTGTCAGCTGTTTCATGCACGTGTCTTGAGTCTAAGACTGTTGGGAAAAATCCTTTTTTCCTTGGGATTGTTGAATTTTGTTTTTAATTTTTATGTGTTTTATTTTATTTAACTTGACACAATTAAGGATATTTTGCACTTCATTAATTTTAAGAGTTAAGAGTCAAAAATAGCTTTTTTTTCCTTCAGTTTTTATAACTAAAAATACAATTTAAAAAGTCCGGTTTAGAAATAACTAGAATAAGTGTTAGACTGGGTTTTGAGAAAAGTCACAATTCGACTATTTATCTAAAATCTTCTTTTAAATTTTTTTTTGCCTTTTATTCCATAATTTTGTATTTCTTTTATATAACTTTGACTTAAATCTTAGAGTTTTGACTTTTTATATCAAAATTTCAACTTTTTATCTCAAACATTGCCTTTATTTCAAAATGTAGACTTTTGTCGTCTTAAAATTTTGAACTTAAATGAGAAAGTTTGGACTGTTTTCACATAATGTTAAATTTATTTCTTGTACTCTGGACGTTATTGACCTTTTGTCTTGGAATTTTTTCTTTATTTCTCAAAATTTCCACTTTTCATATTAAAATATTGACCTTTTATCTCAAAGTCAGAAACAATTCTTACCTTCAGTTTTTATTTTCATCCTCATATCAGAGTAAAAGCTTTTGATGTTTCAATGGTTTGATGTAATTTTCTGTCATGTTTGTAAATGTTACTGTACATTGTGAAAACTTCACGAAAGTTTGATTTAAAGAAAATTGTGAATCAAATTGAAATCGCTATATCTGCCAGAAAAATCGCAATTTTTCTGAAACCGTTCAACCTTACACTTTGGTGTCAGATGGGCTCCAAGTTCACTTCTTGAGCTGCAGCAAATTCCTTGGATACAAAAAAATTACTAAAATACTTAACAATAAAAATGCCACAAACACTGGAATACCTGATACTAAAATACTGAAAACACTAAATAGCGAAAGGCTAACTTCATATTGAAATACTCAATAGTGGAATGCGAAAATATTTAAAAACAAAACACTCAAATTTTTTAATACTTTGCGAAACATTTTAACTCTCTTTCATCCATTTTAACACTTAGTAATTAATAGCTTTACACTGTTTTACCCTCAAATGTTTGTTTGCAACTTTTGTTTTAAATATTTATGTATTTGGAAAAAATTTGAAAACATTTTTTCAGACCCTAAGAAGAATAAAAATATCCTGACACAGACTAATATGAATTTCCCCCACATGAACCATTGAATTTAGGAGTAAATAAGTTATAAATAGGTGTCCACTGTAGTGACCACTATGCACCACAGGGTTAAATGCTGACTAAATACTTAAACATATAGAATATAGTTTTCAGTGTGTTGTGCTTTACTTTTTTAAGGAAAAATAATTGCTGAAGACAACATTAACATGAGAAATTTTGTTAAATTTTATCAAGACATTTCAGGGGACCCCTTTTAGATTCCAGGCGACCCCACATGGGGTCCCGACCCAGAGGTTGAGAAACACTGCCACAAGTAACACCAGTAACATAATAAGTGACAAAAAATGGATTTTTAAAAACAAAATATTTGTGAAAAGCTTCTTTATTTTCTATTTAACAACAGTTTCATGTTTCAGCGTCGTCGTGTCCGTCCTCATTGGCTCATTTGATGCCACAGGCTGCTGCTGATATTTAACAGATGAACTGAGCTTAACTCCATCAGCCTTCATCATCACCCAGCCTGACGTCAACACACTCCTCTTATCAGTAACACAACACTGACTCTCTCACACACACACACACACACACACACACACACTCTGCTCCAGCCTCGTCCCGATGGAAAGCCGCTCACCAGCCGAACTCTTCTTCCTCTTTGTTTAAGATTCACACTCTCAAACTCTTACAGGATGATTTGTTTCACATTTTCCTCTTTAGTCAGAGTTTTTTTCTCAACCTTTTTGTCCTAAGAGGGCCTCCTTCATCCCCACATCACTCTCTCACATGTGTAAGAGGGCGAGAGAGAGAGGCTCTTCTGATGTCAGTAATAATAACAGCGTGATTGTTGAGTAGCTAATCAACGCACTACAGAGTTAATGAGCCCGTATAAGAGGATCATCTTTGTGTGTGTGTGTATGTGTGTGTGTGTGTGTGTGTGTGTGTGTGTGTGTGTGTGTGTGTGTGTGTTTTAGAGCCACGGAAACAGCCTGATTTTGTGATTGAGTGATTTTTGCGTGGAGACAAAAATATGCAGTCACACTTAATTAAACCTCAGAACTCCCTTTTTTGTGGTTTTCTTGCACACACACACACACACACACACTCTTACACACTGTCTCTCATACACACACACACTCACAGTGGCTGAGAAATGGACACACGTGTGTCACGTAGACGGTGTCACATCGAGGAGCCCTGTCTTTCTGGAACAACAAGCAGGGAGTGGGCTGCTGTTTCTTCTGCAAGGACAAACACTCACACACTATGAATAAACAAGCACACACATCAGACACACACGTGTGATGTGAAGCAGAGACCCGAGACGAGCTGAGATCTGCAGAGGCGAAAGCTTAAAGGTCCCGAGACAAAAGTGACGCCTGCTTTAATCATACATTCATGAGACGTCACGAATCAGCAGCAGCACTTTTGAGTTGCAGTTCCTCAAATGGCCACTAGAGGCAGGCACCAAAAGTGAGCCAATTCTCATAGAGCGCTCTGTTTAAATGTCAAACCTTTTGGGGAAACAATATTTGATCCCATATTGTTCATAGTATTTGTTTCAAGCACTCAGAAGGAAATCGAACAATTCTCTTTTAGATTTGAAGCCACATTTTGACTGGAACACTTTGTCTAATCTTCTAAAATCTACTACTTCTTCTTTTCATCCCTGTAAGAGATTACTTTTTACTCACTTACAAAAACCCTGTTTGTTTCTGACAACTACTGATAGTACTATAGATCAGTGGTGAACTGTAAATAAATTTCTACTTACTGACAATCAATTTATGTGCCATTGTTGATGATGATGATTGTAAAATATCAAATATGTATGGTGGCCCTGGAGGCCAAAAGGGATAAAACATTTCAAAAGTACAAAATGCACTTCTTGAAACACAAATAGATTTCACAAAACAGGAAAACCTTCCCCAAGACGGCACAAAAATATATTTCGCAGAGAAAAAAATACAACTTTTTAAAGAACAAATACATTACATAAAACTCAAAAAAGTTCTCAGAAGAAAAATAAATTTCATATAACACAAATGTTTTTTTTTAATTTTTTTTTTTACAAAACACAAGTCAATTTCTCCAAAATGCACACATTTTACAAGACAAATATATTTAAGAAAACACAGATAAATTCCTCAAAACACATTTTTTTTCTGAAAACAAAGATATATCTCACAGGGGAATCAAAGATTTTAACAACAAATACATTTCATGAAACACCAGTTCATTCCACAAAACACATAAATGTCCTGATACACAAAAAACATTCACAGAACAAAATAACCCCCCCAAAAAAATTGAAGGAAGAAAAATAAATCCGGTTTCCTGAAGTATATTTTGTGATCTGGGTTTTTTTTGTCTTCATATATATTTACTTATGCTCCCTGAAATGTATTAGTTTTGTGAAATGTATTTTTTTTCAGTGAGATTTATTTGTGTCATAGGAACTTAATTTTTGTCGCCTGAGATATTTTGCGTTTTTTTGAAATATTTTTTCCTATTGGCCTTCAGGGCCACCGTATATACAGGTTTAAGATGGGTATATATTACTATTCATATTCAGGATTGTGAATTTAGTTAGACTGGGGCATAGGGAACAGTTCAGACAGACATGTATTGTAATATCTGTTCTAATGTTCTTTTTTTGGTGTATGTTAAGGACTCTGTTGAAAACAAGATGATTCATCGTGAGGGAATAAATAAAAATAAATAAATTAAATGAAGTTTATAGCAGATAAATGATTAAAGGGAGGATAAGTTGGGGGCGTGGCTTCTTTACAGACAGGTAGAGAAGCTGCTCTGCTACTTTTCAGCTACTGTTTCTTTAAGACTCTTGTTTTCAGCTGAACTCATGTCGACTTTTAAGGAACTTGCTGGAGCTGGAGTCATAGGAGGTGGCGTGTGTGTGTGTGTGTGTGTGTGTGTGTGTGTGTGTGTGTTAGTGTTTGAACCTAACCCAGTCTGAAACGTCCTCCCCTTTAGCTAACTCTGCCCTCCATTAAGCTCTGGTATCAGCCTGTGTTTACGCTCAGGGTTGTGTTTGTGTCTCTACCTGAATGTGCCCAGCTTCTCTGTGTTTGAACATTAAGTCTGTTGTTCCTCATTTCTGTTCTTGTGTCCTTCTCTCAGGTGTTCTCGGCGATCTTCACAGCAGAGATGGTGTTGAAGATAATCGCCCTGGATCCGTATTATTACTTCCAGACGGGCTGGAACATCTTCGACAGCATCATCGTCTGCCTCAGCCTCATGGAGCTCGGACTGTCGGACGTGGAGGGGCTCAGCGTGCTGCGTTCGTTCAGACTGGTAACTCTAACCGCACCTGAAATCACAAGTTTTTGTTTGTTTATGTGTTTTTATTACACAAAGATGAAAAAAATACACCAGTCGCTCACAACCCCGGCAGCAGGGGGATGAAAGGTGGAGCGACACGGCGATCGACCAAAACGAAGAGACTCAAAAATGAGACAAAATAGTGTGAAAAGTGACCCAAAATATGAGGCAGAGTTATGATGCTGATTTTAAGATAATGATGACTCGGGCTGAAAGATTTGCAAGAATAATCTAACTGCGATTATTTTCCCCTATATTGCAATTGTGATTTATGTTGCGATTATTTTCAGGTTCCTCATCTTATGTGTTGCTAAAAAAACACAATCAATCAAACACTCTTTATTAAAAAAGCACCATATTGACTAAAAATCACGAGGAATGAATAACTTTGAAAATAGAAGAGCTATTTAGATTTAAATTAAAAATTTGATTTTTGATACAAATGTGAGGCACCTGAAAAGTTTGATACCATTTTTGCCACATGTGGCTGCTTTTAATCACTTTTTACTGCTTCATTTAGCCACTTTTGGAGAATATTTTTGCTACTTTCTGACTATTTTCCCAATTTTTGCTCAGCTTTCAACCATTTTATCCATTTTTGCCACTTTTCATCACTTAGATTGTTTCTTTTGCAAAGTTAGTTTTCAATAGATTGTCTCTTTGGTTGAGCAGGGTGGAGTAAAACTGGAGTTTAGCATAAAACATATACTGCAAAAGAATTTATACCTGAGCCCTAATGATAAGAACGAAGCAGAGATATAAAACAGTTGACTCTTTTTGAAGCTGTTATATCTGGAAACCTGTGGCAGGTGTGTAAAGGCAGACATAATTTGAGTGTTTATGACCAATTTCACCCCAAGACGAGGTTTGGCTGCTGCGTTTTCTGCAGTCGAAGACGAGGAAGATGGTGATCAGAATCAATCAACCACCCACACACAGATCTTTGAAGCCTGTCGGCGTCTGTCTGTGTCCATCTCTCAAAGTGTCACTCCAAGTTTGTCAGATTCTGCTTCAGGGAAAATGATACTGTTACAACGACACACGCGTTTACGTTTATTTGTTTCTAGTTTTCTTCAGATTCTTTTTTTCCCTTCTTGGTTATTTCTTGTCTTCCTTTTTTGATATCTGTGCTTCAATTTTTTTTTTTAATTTTAATGCTTTAAATTTGTAAATTCTATCTTTTTTCCAAAAAAAGGCAGAAACATTCCAGTAAAGATGCTGAGGGGTACCCTAAGACGGACTACAACACCGGTAGTTGTGGAAGGGTCACCATGTTTGTTGTAAAAGGAAACTGACCTTCAAAAGAGATAAAGGGTACCCTAAAACAGGCATGAACCCTAGTAAGAAAAAAAAAAGAACACTCACTCTAAAAATGATATGATTGGGTACCTCAAGACAGCCTCTTATTAGTTCTGTAAAACATATACGGGTCAATAACGTGACGTCCCTTTTTTTGTGTCTGAGTGAAATATTTCCTTCCATCATGAATCGAGTATTTCATCACATGTATTTCTTTATTCTATGAAACCTGTGTTATTTGAACACATCTTTAAACTATTAAAATATAACATGTTTTTTTGTGTTTTGGTTCCTCAAACCCCCAAAATGTCAGGTGGTGCAACCGTCCTGACAAGTATCCACAGTAATTAAACTCTAAAAATTGAATGTCAGTGATTGTAAATGGAAATTAAAAATACAGTGGCATTATTTTATGCTTGAACCTTTTTAAATAAAACATTCTTTGCAAATAAAAATAATTTTAAAGCTGTTGAGAAATTTAAAAAACTTTTGTCCCGTAATTTTCACCTTGTCAAATGTCAGGGTGGTGCAACCATAACATTAGACTTTTATTTTAAAGTGAAGAGAATAAAACAGGAAACAGGAAACTGCATCAGCCAGAGGAGCCCAAATGACATTTGTGACCAAGTGGAAAAGTTTGTAGATTTCTCTGAAATACTGATAAAAAAGGTTTTTTCACTTCATTGGTGACTGGAACAATTTCCATGTCAGGTGGTACAACCAATGTAATAATGTAATATTTTAACATCAAATTATTTATCTTATTCACAAATAAAACAAATAAAACACACAAAATGAAAATGTATGAGTCACTACAGAAACTTGAGAGATACTTGCCAATAATTTCACACAGAAAAAATAACAGGAACATATAAATATATTTTCATATATTTGGTTGCGCCACCTGACATTTTTGGGTGCTCAAATTAAAAATAGGTTGAGTTTTTATAATGTAAAACTTAGGGGCATTAACCAGAAACTTTCACATGTTATAATTGGTGACATTGGAAACCAGAGGGTACCTCAACACAAACACTTAGGGGTAAAATTAAGTAACTAACTCCTCTGTGAGTTAGGAAAAAGACTTCCTGTTTTCAGAAGTTCATCCCTTCCCTGCGTGTTCCTCTTCCAGCTCCGGGTGTTCAAACTCGCTCGTTCGTGGCCGACCCTCAACACACTGATCAAGATCATCGGAAACTCCATGGGCGCTCTGGGTAACCTGACACTTGTCCTCGCCATCATCGTCTTCATCTTCGCCGTGGTGGGCATGCAGCTGTTTGGTAAAAGCTACCAGGTGAGTCATCTAACAGGTGAAGCATCACTTTGATCTCTACAAACACAGTTTCAGCTCAATGTACCGTCTCTGTGTAACCCCCCCCCCCCCCCCCCCCCCCCCCCCCCCCCCCCCCTGCAGGACTGTGTGTGTAAGATCTCAAAGGACTGTGTTCTTCCTCGCTGGCACATGAAGGATTTCTTCCACTCCTTCCTCATCGTCTTCAGGGTTCTGTGCGGCGAGTGGATAGAGACCATGTGGGACTGCATGGAGGTTGCTGGTCAGCCGCTTTGCATCCTGGTCTTCATGCTGGTCATGGTCATCGGGAACCTGGTGGTGAGTGACCTTTGACCTTTAACCTTTGAACCTGTTTTTACTTTTCGCCCTCAGCTTCAGACAAAGAAATGATTAAGAAAAGAGGTTGTTTCCTCTCTGCCAGAATTTCTGATTTAAGTGAGATCTACTGAGAGCTTCAGACGACGTAAACGTTGATCTGCTGACCTCCGCTCTTCCTCCTCTTCCTCCTCTTCCTCCTGTTTGACCTGTGAACATTTCTCTGACTCTCCTCTGTCCATCTCTTTATTTCTACATCTGATTTCTGACTCTTTCTTTCTCTTTCATATTCAAACCATACAAATCTGTTTTCAAACATAAAAGAAGCGTCTGTAAGTTCTGAAGAAAGAGGGAAGGATGGTGAGAGGAATGAAGGGAGAAGAAGAAGAGGAAAGGGGAAAGAAGTAGATGAAAGAGCTGGGGATTTGTCAAGGGAGGAGAGGAAAAGAAAGGGAACTAAAAAAAGGAAAGAAAGTAGGAGCAAGGATAAAGATATGAAGAAAAGGAAAAGACAGAAAAGGAAGGAGAACCACTAAAATGAAATGAAAGGAAAGGAAGAAAAAGGAGAGAGGATAACTGAAAGGAAAGGGAAAGAAGTGAAAGAAAGAAAAGGAGAGAGGAGTCAAGGAAGGAGAGGAAAGGAAAGGAAAAAATAGGACAGAGAACCAAAATAATGGAAAGAAACGGAAAGGAAAGGAAAGGAAAGGAAAGGGAAAAACAGAAACGGAAAGGAAAGGAGGTCAAGGAAACAAAAGAAAGGAAGGAAAACAGAAAAGGAAAAGGAAAGGCAGGAAGATGAGAGGAAAGGAAAGGAAAGGAAAGGAAAGGAAAGAAAAGAAAAGAGTACAAATAAAGGATAAAAAAGGAGAAAGGAGCAAAGGAATGGAAGGGAAAGAGGAAGATTCGAAGGAAAGAAAAAGAAAAAGAACAATAGAGTGGAAAAGTTAAGAAAGGAAGGAAAAGGAGAAACAGAAGAAGGAAATGAGAGGACATATGAGAAAGAAATTAAAAAGTCAAGGGAAGAAAAGAGAAGGATAAAAGAGATTTAAAGGAAAGGAAAGAAAGGGGGAAGCAGGAAGGAGAGAAGATCGAAGAGAGGAAAGGAAGGGGAGTGAAGAGTTTGGAGTGAAGGAAGGAAGAACAGAAAAGAGAAAGAGTGGAGGAAGTACAGAAAATGAAAGTGAATTTGAGTGAGTGGTGATGGTTTTATTGTTTCAGATGTTTAAATCTGTTTTCAAACACATTGGGAATATAAAGCCTTAAATTAGTGTAATGACCCTTTAAGGAGTCGCTTTTTTCAGGTTGATACAACACTGGAGCCCCTGCTGTTCTGAGTGGGAAACCCCGTTAAAACCATCAAAGTTATTTCACTAAACTTTTAGTTTGTACTTCAGACCTCCAGTGAAATTCTCTCCAACTCTTTGTGTTTGAACTCATGACCTTTTCCTCAAATATCTAAAACATCCCTCATTTAAATTTAAACGACCCCACGAGGTTCTCCTAAACACACACACACACACACACACACACATTCACACACACACACACGTTTCTTTAGCTTTCTCTGATATCAAATACTGCTCACTCACTGCTGTGATACTGCAAGCATGACCGACTCAGCTGTGTTTGCTTCATGTAGAACAAGGGTAATCACCCACACACACACACACTCACACACACACACACACACACACACATGCACACAGGGATTAACACACCAAGCACTCACCCCACCAGACAATAAGAGAGAGAAAAGATTCTCTTTCTTCTGATAACTATCTGTCTTCTCGTCTTACACTGTACCCCCTGATAGACACACACACACACACACACAAACACACACGCACACACACACACACATACACACACTCATCTGCAGCTCATTTTACCTGCTGTACTATAAAATGTACCACCCACAATCAGCACAAACAGTCACGTGTGTGTCTCTAAACACATCTATCAATCTGTCAGCGTGTGTGTGTGTGTGTGTGTGTGTGTGTGTCCTTAATCAGAGGGATCCAGAGCAGACAGGAGGTGGTAACTGGAGAAGAGAAAGTACGATTATCTGATGGTCAACACATGCACAACACACATGCATACACACACACACTCACACACACACACACACACACACACACACACACACACACAGGTTACAGTTTGCTTTCCAACAAATACTGAGAAAATAACTTTAATTTCAGGAGAAGGAGAGAAAAGGGGATGAAAGGAGGAAGGAAGAAAAGTGAAGGTAACTCAAGGAAAGAGAAGGAGGAAGGACTGAATGAATGGCAGGGATAAGGAATGAGAGAAGTTGAGAAAGAAGAGAGGAATAACAGAGGAAAGAAATAACAGAAGAGTAAAGGAAGGAAAGAGAAAGGAAGGAACAGAGAAAGGATTGAAGGAAGGTGAGGAAAGGAAAGAGAATGAAACGAGTAAAAGGAAGGAAAGAAAGGAGAGGAAAGGAGGAAGGCATGAAGGGAGGAAGGAGAAGAAAGAAGAGAGGAGTGAAGGAAGGAAGGAAGGAAAGGAAGGGAGAGGGTATGGAAGGAAGGAAGGAAAGGAAAGGAAAGGAAAGGAAAGGAAAGGAATGGAATGGAAAGGGGAAAGGTGTGAAGGGAGGAAGGATGCAAGTAAAAAGGAAAAAGATAAAATGAAGGAAGGAAGGAAGGAAGGAAATAGGAAAGGAGGAGGTGAAGGAAGGGAGGAAGCTAGTAAGGCATGAAGGAAGTAAGGAAAAGGAAAAATGTGAAAAAATGAAGGCGAAAAGGAAAGAGGAAAACAATGTGTGAAGAAAGGAAAGATAGGAGAGGAAAAGAGAAAGGATAAAAAGGAAGGGATATGAGAAGAAAGAATAAAAGGAGTGAGAAGAAAAAAGGACTGAAGGACAAAGAGGAAATAACAGAAGAGGGAAGAAATGAATAAAAAAGAAATGAGAAAAGATTGAATGAATAACAGGATTGTAGCATGAGAAGAATAGAGAGAAAGAGAAGGAAGAAGAGGAAGAGAAAACAGGAGAAAAGAGTCGAAGAAAGGAATTGGGTAAATGACAGGATTGAGGAATGGGAAAAAGAAGGGAAGGAAGTGGAGGAGGAGAAGGAACAGGAAGACGTAAGGGTTAAAGGAAAGGAAAGTGGAGAAGAGGAAAGAAAGGGAAAAGAGTGATGGAAGAAGAGGAGAGGAAAGAAAGAGTAATGTTTGAATGACTGATGGGTGAAGCATGAGAAGATAAAAGAAAAAGATGAGAAGAGGGAAAAGCAAAGAACTAGAAAAAAAGGAATGAAAGGGATAGAGAAAGAAGAGAGGGAAGGAAAGGAGGGAAGGAGAGAAGGAAACAGAGGAAAGGAAATGAGGAGGCTGGAAAACTTCTGTGACTCTTTTTTCCTCTTTTGTTCTTTATTTCATTTTCCTCTTGTTCCCTCGGTCATATTCAGTTTTACAAAGAGCCTCATGTTCAGCAGAGGAATATGAAGTGTGTGAGTGTGTGTGTGTGTGTGTGTGTGTGTGTGTGTGTGTGGTGTTTGTGAGTGTGTGTGTGAGCAGGGCAATAACGGAGTCCCATTCATCTATTTAGCTTAATGGTCTCATGGATATTTAATAACAAGCTTGATAGGCCAGACAGCTTACACACTCACACTCATACACTCACACACCCACACACACACACACACACACACACACACACACACACACACACACACACACACACACACATTCGCAGTCAACAGCCTCTTATTCTTCTCTTGTCAGTAGCAGGAACTGTATCTCCCCCTGCAGAGGGATACGCTGACCTGACTGGATGAATATGCCCAGATGTGTGTGAGTGTGTGTTCCAGTGTGTGTGTGTGTGTGTGTGTGTGTGTGTGGTTGCATGTGTGTGTTTTGGTGTCATGATGACCGAACCTTTCTAATTCAGGTGATTTATTCCTTTAGAAATGGCCTCATTGTGCAGCGCTCTGCACAGCATCCATGTATGTGTGTGTGTGTGTGTGTGTGTGTGTGTGTGTGTGTGTGGTTGCATGTGTGTGTTTTGGTGTCATGATGACCGAACCTTTCTAATTCAGGTGATTTATTCCTTTAGAAATGGCCTCATTGTGCAGCGCTCTGCACAGCATCCATGTATGTGTGTGTGTGTGTGTGTGTGTGTGTGTGTGTGTGTGTGTGTGCAGGCATTTATTCATGCATCAATACATGTGAGAGAGTGTGTGTGACTCGTTGTTGTTCTGAGATGTCAAGTGTCACATCTTGTTATGCAGAGAAGAAGACGACAAAGGGAGAACAGAGAAGAGAGCGAGGGAACATGGAGGGTGAGAGAGGGAGGGAAGAGGAAAGGAGGAGAGTAAGTAAGGAGACAAGTTAAAGGGAACGTAATTAAGGAAGCAAGCAATTAAATAAGCAAGTAAGAAAACAAAGAAATAAGCAAGTGAGGAAGGAGGGAAGTGAGCAAGTAGGGCAGTAGTAAGCCAGTAATTAGGAAACAATGCAAGCAAGTTAGTAAAAGAACAAGTAAGCAAATGAGGAAACAAGCACGTAGGGAGGCAAGATGGCAAGTATACTAGCATGCAAGTGAGCAAGTAAGAAAGCATTTCTTCTCCTCTCATTTTTTTTCTCTATCTGGGAGAACTGTATGAGGTCATAGTATATGGGACCATGTAGTTGTTCCTCTTGGGTGTAAGTTCTCTGGGTGACTGGAATTTAGGATCTTTATGTTTGTATCTTTTGGAAGACCACGTTCTATTTGTTCTATTATTCTTAACCTTTTTTTTTTTTATGGTAAATTTGGCAGATATATTCTTTTTCTTTTCTTTTTTTCCTATTTCCATATTACTGGCACTATTATTATTATTAATATTACTATTATTATTACTACTATTATTCTTATTGTTATCATTACTGTTATTAATATAAATTATTATATAAATCTATTATTCCTGCTAATATTATTATAATTATTATCATTATTATTACTCCTATTGCTGCTTTTGTTTTGTTTTGTTTTGTACTTCGACTATTATTGATTTATGTATTTAACAATATGTGTCTCGATTTTATATGATGCCTATTTTTTGCAGGATGTGTCTGTATCTTTACCAAAAAAATTAAATAAAAAAGAGTTTGGGAAAAAAAAAAAACAAAGAAAGCATGAAAGTCAGCAGGTTGAAAGGAAAGTAATTAAGGAAGTAAGCAAGTTATAAAGTAATGAAATAAACAAGTGAGCAAGTTCTTGATGTATTTATCAAAAACTTAGGGTGGATTACAAAATTAGTTTAAATTTCAGCATTGATTTATTTTTTATATCCTTGTTTTGGCAAAATTGGAATTAGAACATTGAAATAACACAATTTTGACATGACGTGATGCCAGTATACGACTGTTTTAGGAACAGAGTGAGAACGAGTGTCATTATTGGGTCTGATACCTTGTTAAAATCATCGTGAGATCTGTGATAAAGACTTTGAGTTTGACTCTATGAAAGAGGATTTTCCATTGTTTCCTCCAGACTCTCTTTCTCAACACCCCCAAGTGCGTCTTTGTGTGCGTGTGAGTCTTTGTGTACGTGTGAGTCTTTGTGTACGTGTGAGTCTTTGTGCATGTGTGTCTGCAGCTGCATAGTCTGACGCAGGTGAGCCGATGTTCAGTTTCTCTTTATGACAAACGAGCGGCTGAATGTGTTTCCCTGAGCCAGCGATTCAACAGCAGCACACCTGCCACCACACGCTCCGGCTGCACTCCCGCTTCAACTTTCATCTTACTTTTATTAGATATTTCCCAAAGTTAATCACCATGACTTCTTTTAAAAAGCATTTTCAAGCTGTTCAGAAACCAAACATCAGCAGTTTGAATCGTCAAACTATAGACCACAGCTTTGATTAATTGCTTTAATTCTGTGTTTGATAAATGGCGGCAGGATTTCTCTGAAGGAAGAAACATCTGGATAGAGACAAAGAAACGTTTTAATCAGCCTTTGGTTAATGGGTGGAAAAGTAACAAACTGAGAGGAGCTGTTAAAGTATTAACACATTACGCCATAAACATTTCAGGGCCTGTGTCCACTGACAGAGGTTTTGTCGTGTTAATGTTCACAGGTGCTTCCACTTCCCCTTCCCTTTGTAGAAGCTGTTTATTGTTTTTCAAAAGCATCGAATTTGTTTTCTAATGAGAAAAAGTTTATATAAAACTAGAGCCGGGACTTAAATTGCGATTAATTAATTACAGAATATTAGCGCGGTAAAAATATTAATGCAAATTAATGTACGTGAGAACTTCGAACACACTTCCTTGCACGTCCAATATCCCGATATACATTTCAAAATAAAAGCATACATTTTATAATGAAGGATACAAATGAGTTAATACTACTTGAGGAGTTTAAGAACTGTCTTCCCAAGCTAATCGTTGTTTTATTAAAGGAACAAAAAGTTTCCTCATTCACAAAAGCTGCTTTTCTATCTGACGCTACCTGAATCTCTGAAATTGATTCTGTATTGTTCATTTCTAAAACTGCTGCACTTTATGGCATAAAAAATGCACAAACCTGTTGGTCTCAGTTCAGTACCAACAAGAAAAGCTTAAGCTTATGTATTAATTTAGTTCACTATTCATTGATTTACTCGCATACCATTTTAAAATAATGATTCTCACTGTTCTCGGGTCAAATATTGATATGCGATTAAAATGCGATTAATCGAGATTAACTACTGACAAAGCCTCTGATTTATTTTTTGTTTTTTTTTTTTCTTGTCAAAACACTTTGTAACACTGGCAGGAGCTCCAGACCTTGAATTTCCACCTCAAAAAAGACAATGTGATTGGTTTTATCTTCATGTTGACCAACTGTTGTTTGAAAAGTTGATAACAGAAGTCCCACCCCGTCTTGGTTTTGATTGGTTGATGATGGAAAGCAACATTATGATGGTGCTGAACAAAAGTGTGAGTAAATTGGGTTCAAAATTAAGCCAAGAAGATAAAGAAGTACTGCAGTTCCAAGAGCTTCCACTAGAGGTCTCTGCAGTGAAGCCACAGGTGACTAAGGGTGAATTCCAATTCCTGTCTTAACCCTCAATCTCAAAGTGCGCACTCCCGCGAAGTGCAAGTGCTGTCCTGATTCTCAGAATGTTAAGGTTGAGGGTTAAGTTTGAGGCTGTATCTCCCTCAATACTGAGATTTTCCGACACCACCCTTGGGACTAAGGGACATCCAGAATGCATTGCACATTTCAGCAGATAAACAAGGCGAGCTACAGATGTATTTTCTTTTTTAATGTAGATATAAATATTACGAAAACCATTGTATTATCTTAGTTTAGACCCATTTTATGGATTATTTACCTCGTTGTTGCATAACATTTGTTTTCATTGTACGATCTTTTGTCAATAGCGGCCGGTGTGTTGTTCCTATCGTTTAAGTCAGTAAACGTTACAAAATGGTAATTTTTCTCCGTGGTAATGTAATTGTTTTATCAAGATAACAGCCTATATAACATGCTTGTGCTGATAATGGTATAAGATGACCGGGCTAATCTCAAAAAGATGCCCAAAGCCCATGCAAAAGACATAAACACAGCTGCAGACGGCATTGTCGCTGATCCTGTAAATGCCTCCGCTTCCTTCTTCTTCTTCTTCTTCTGAATTGAGACACTGAATGCCGCTTTGGCATAACGCTGCCCCCCACAGTCTGAAGATGTATCTGCATTTAAGGGGTGTCCCATTTCTAAGTCACAAAATAGCCCATAACACTTGGTTTTGAGGGCTACCAAGATTGAGGGTTAAGATTGAGAGTTAAGAAAGGAATTGGAATTGGGCCTAAGTCTGTGTCATGTTTTATGGAAAGTCACCTGTGCTGAAATCAATAGTAGCCCAAAGCCTGAGCTGATAACGTAAAGGATACTGAAGTTTTCAGTCTTCGTGGAGGTTGATTCAAATGTGTGCAATGTAACATGCACTCATTCATCCCAGCTGTAGTTTTTTTTTTCTGTTTTCATGCCGTGGATTACACAACCAAATCCAAAGTAAGAAAGTTGTGAAAGTAAACTCCCTGTACCTGCGCCTGAGGAGACTTAGCCTCTCAGGTGTTCAGGTGCACATGAAGGCAAGCGGCCAAAAACATTTGGGCTGAATAAATAGAGTTGGAGGGGAGAACAGTTGTCAGCCCAGGTGTTTGTGTATTTCACTTGACTTGCCTCGGTTATTATAGCTCTGAGGGTGTGCAGCCTGCTGGGTGAGTTATCTGAATGTGTTCATGTTACATTTCCACACGCCATCTTAATGTGGACACAAAGCAAAAGGTCATTTATTTACAGCTAAGAGTAATTTTTGGCCAAAGAAACAAATGTAGTTCTGATGTTAAGATTTCTGCTGTGAAGCCAGTTTCTAAAGTGAAACATGAAAGTTAGATTCTGAGTTAGTTTTTGGTGCATTTTCAAAAAGGCTGAAAAAGAAAAAAGACCCTGTCATCTTGAGGAAAAGTCTTTAAACTATGCACTCATATCTATTTGACCAACCATTAAAGTGATTTTACAGTCAAAGGTTGCTTATACCTCTCATTAAGATTTTTTAAGCTGTTAACAAAAGATTAGTTCATTGATTTGACACAGAATTACACAACTGTTTGAAGAGCATTAATAAAAAATGACAAAATATTACAGTCATATGAGTTTTGTTCTCCAAAGTAGAAGGGCGGCGTCAGTGCTTCAGCATCAACGCAATGTCATAAGATTTATTTCCGTCCAGTGTTGCATTAATTTTTCACCAAGATCTTGTATTGATGATGTGAGAGTCTGGACTCTGTGGAGGTCAATCCATGTGTGAAAATGATGTCTCATGCTCCCTGAACCACTCTTTCACTATTTGAGCCCGATGAATCCTGGCATTGTCATTTTGGAATATGCCCGTGCCATCAGGGAAGAAAAAATCCATTGATGTAAAAACCTGGTCATTCAGTATATTCAGGTAGTCAGCTGATCTCATTCTTTGAGAACATACTGTTGCTGAACCTGAGCAACTGCAGCAACTCCAGATCATAGCACTGACCCCATAGGCTTGTACAGTAGGCACTTGGCATGATGGGTGCATCACTTCACCTGCCTCTCTTCTTACCCTGATGCGCCCATCACTCTGGAACAGGGTAAATCTGGACTCATCAGACCACATGACCTTCTTCCATTCCTCCAGAGTCCAAACTGAAGCTTTTTTTTCAGTTAGCCTCACTGATTTGTGGTTTTCTTTAAGCTACACAGCTGTTCAGTCCCAATCCCTTGAGTTTCCTTTTGCATTGTTTGTGTGGAAATGCTCTTACTTTCACTGTTAAACATAGCCCTGAGTTCTACTGTTGTTTTTCTTCGATCTGATTTGGCCAAACATTTAAGTTCACATTTTTTCCTGGACAATTTTTGTTCCCTGCCATCCATCCAGTTTTTAATAATGCGTTGGACAGTTCTTAACCCAATTTGAGTAGTTTCTGCAATCTCCTTTGATGTTTTCTCTGCTTGATGCCAATGAATTGACTCTTCTTAAACAGACTAACATCTTTTCCACGACCACAGGATGTATCTTTCCCCATAGTTGTTTAAGAAATGAGAAGTTACTCATTGCATCCGCTGGGGTTCAATAACTTGTTGCCAGTTGAAAGATAATCGTCCATGCAGTAATTATCCAATAGGAGGCTCGTACTTATTCACTCAGTTAAGTCCAGGTGGTGACTTTTTTTGTGTACATTTACAGCAAACAGATTTGGTCCACTTCAAGCAAAAATGGCCTTTTGCTTAGATTTTTAAACCCGATTTGATGTCTGTTATTGACTTCTGTTCTCTGGCAAAGCTTCTCTGGCCTCCTGCCTTTGTGCATAAAGGTTAAATGATGATTGATGGTGTGTTTCTGTATCTTTGCCTCACAGTGAACTGACTGCTGTACAGGTGTACCCAACTTTCACTGTATAGCAGCAGGGATAGTCTCAGAGGATTTGTACCAACAAATTTGGGTCAGACAGGAGGAAAGAAGAAGCAAAGACAAAGACATTAAAACAAAAAATAAATAATAATATATAAAAAGACAAACTCCAGGATTAAGATTTAAGAATCACTTAAAGTTTCCTAAAAGGTAAAATCCTGTTTTTACCTCCATGTTGTTGACGGGAGGCTCAGCTGTTTTTTGCCTCGCTCGTTTCTCAGATTCTGTAGTGTGTGTGTGTGTGTGTGTGTGTGTGTGTGTGTGTGTGTGTGTGTGTGTGTGTAGGAAGGGTTGGCCCACTTCCCCAGGCTAATTGGTGTGATCCGCCTAACGAGTTAAACGAGGTGAAATCTGGGGATCAGGTGGTCTGCTGCTCTGGAAACTGGCACACACACACACACACACACACACACACACACACTGCTCTTACTGTCATCATACATAGTGTTGTCTGTCACTGATGCATTGACACACTCTTTCCACTTTTCCCACTTCATCACAAACACTTTAGACTGTGCACTTCCTGTTTTTTTTAGAGGGGTTTCCCACCCACGACTGCAGGTCTTCCTTCTGTGTTGAGCAGAAGTTCAAAAGAAGGTAAATAAAAGAATTGATAATCAGGAGACGACAGCTCAGATCGGTCAGTTATTTGTTATCGGTTATCGGAAAGCAGCAAGGTCATTGGTGGAGCTGTCGGGGCATGTTGCCATGTTATCCAATCAACACCATTGATCCATCGGTGTATGGGTGGAGCCGGAGCCAATCAGACAGCGGCACTTTGGCACGGCGACACCAGGCATGTGACACCGATCTGTAACACAAACAACACCAGCTGGGATCGATACATACACTAAAACACACACACACACACACAGATTGGGGGAGAGTTTGATTTAGCTTTGCACACAAACATGTTTTAACACGTTTGCTCACTTTGTGGGAAACACTCACACACTCTCACACACTCTCACACACATGCACCGTCTGAAGTTTGGATTGATTCTCCATCGACACACACGCTAAAGCGAGCTTTGTTTCTGTGCTGTGACATCGATTTAATGTGGGTTTAACTGGAAGTTAACAGCAGTTTAAAGCTTAAAACTGCAGAAACAAAAGAATTCATTGGATTTTTTTCATAGAAAGCACACACACCCATGCACACACACACACACTGGCTGTTTCCCAAACCTGTGAGATCTGTAGTAAACTAAAAATTCACAGATGTCCTACTGATCTGGGAAAATTTTTAAGTATGCAGCAGACCAGTCTACCTGATATGCTGTTTCCCATAATGCACGGCGCTAAGGCTGCTTTATCTGTGAGGGACCTTCAGTTATAAGTGAATAATCGTCACCTATTGGAATAAATCAGCACAACTACAGTACAACAACACTGACGTTAGACGATCCGTGAGACAGAAGTAAAGTGAAATGAAAAAAACACCAGTAAATCTGCATACTTCTTATTATAAAAGAGGTTGTTACTTCTATGAAAATCATAAAAGTCTGTGCAAATCATTTATGCACTTTTGTTTTTTTCAAAGGACAGCCATTGTGGGTAATATGGACACAGTTTTTCCATCAGCTTAAGAAAAAAACCCAGTCTGTTCCATTTATTTTCAACAACAACAACATCTTTTGGTGTAAGATAACTAATTAAATGTGACAATTTTACCATTATATATTTCTATACCTTCACAAATTTAATAAATACAGGACCCTGCACTGCAAAAACTGAAATCTAAGCAAGTCATTTTGTCTTATTTGTTGTAAAAACTATCTTGTTATTCTTGATTTGAGCCACATTCAACAAACCGGGTCCTAAAAATGTCTTATTTCAAGTTATTTAAGGACATAAATGAGGTCTGAATTGCTTGTAACAAGTTTAAAAAAATCTGTTGATGGGATAAGAAAAATTCACTTGGAATTAGAAAGATTTTTTTAATACAAGAAACTTTTTTCTAATCCCATTGGCAGATTTTTTTTGACTTGTTACAAGCAATCCAGACTTCATTTTTGTCTTTAAATAACTTGGAAGAAGACATTTTCTTGGACTTATCAGTAGAATGTAGCTCATATCAAGAATAATAAGACAAATTTTACCAATGACTCGCTTAAATTTCAGTTTCCGCAGTGTGAAATCTCTTCCTGAAATTGTTTTTTCTTAATGAATTCAAGTTGTTAAACCATTGAAAATAATAAAAAAGACCAAAACACACTCAAAAAAAACATTTAAACTAAGTCAATGCTGAAATACAATTACTATTCTCTTCCTTTACTTATGTATTTTATTTATTTCTTATTTAACTTATGTTGTTGTATTGTTCCTGTGTCTTGACCACTGATATAAAATGCTTCATCTGACAATGTTTGTGCATTTTAACGGTTGAAAAGCCAAAATGTACCCATGGTTTGTTTTCTATATTTATGATAAAGTTAAACATAGGCACTTTCTGAAACAGAAAACCATAGTAGCATACTACAAAAAAAAACTACATGCAAAAGTAGCAGGCAGTATATAGTGTTAATTGCATGCTAAATTTGGGAGTAGTATGTTGTAAGCTGCTTGGAAAACAGCCTGTGGTCCACACAAAAGTCAGAGGTCAGAGGTCAGTTCCTGGTGGATATTGACCCAGTGCCCGCGTTTCCTCTTACGTAACAACAAACTGGGAAGCTGCTGGTTCCAGTCCAGTTGTTGCATAACAAACAAACAGCTGTGGGACATGCAGCCGTCAGTGTGTGTGAGTGTCGAAGTGTCAGTGTCAATTTCTATCAATATGTGCATGATCTTCAAATGCAGAGAAACAGCGAGATGATCAGCTGACGTGCAGGGCCCCACACACTCTTCAGCGACAGTGTGTGTGTGTGTGTGTGTGCATGTGTGTGTGTCTGTAATCAGAGGCAGAATCCACCTGATCCACCTGACCTAGACCTGTTCGCGGTGAACACTCAGCTGTGGTTAAAGAGAAGCCAATCTGCCTGAGAGCAGCACTCACGCTCGGTGATCAGTTACAGAGAGTCTCAGGCATTATTAATCACACGCTGAATAATCAAGCTGCTCTGGAAACAATGATACCTCAGAGAGAAAGAATGTGTGTGTTTGTGTGTGTGTGTGTTTTGGTTCACAAAAAGAAAGCAGAAAAGAGGCAAGAGAGGAAGACGAGCAGTGATTGTTGATTTCTCTCTCACGTCGTTGGCTCCTCTTTTTCTTTTTTCTTTTTTTTTAAAGTTGGGCTGTTACCTCGATCAAACCAAACTCGATGAAATGACCGATGTTTTTCTCTCTGTGTCTCCAGCTGCTGAACCTCTTCCTGGCTCTGCTCCTCAGCAGCTTCAGCTCCGACAACCTCTCGGCTCCAGACGACGACGGCGAGATGAACAACCTGCAGATCGCCATCCACAGGATCACCAGAGGCCTGGGCTGGTGCCGCAGACAGGTGCGGTCACTCTACCTGTCTGTGCGACAACATAAACCAGTCTTTTATCAGGCGGGTTCATCTTTTACTTTGACATGTTTCACACAGGTGGTGGATTTCTTTAACGGGAACTTGAAACGACGGCGACAGAAGAGGAAAGAAGCCAAAGCTATGATGAAGCTGAAACGTCTGAGCACCATCCACACGGAGGCGAACGGAGCAGTTATTGGTAAAACTAACATGTGGACACAAACATACAAGCTCATCCCCTACAAGCATGCAAGTTAAGGCTTGGTTGGATAATTTATACGCTCTACCTTCTTCTAACCTGGAGTTTGGGAAAGGAAGCAGGGGGAGGTAGAGCATACAAGCCAAACCACATTTTTATGAGACAAAGATGAGAAAACAAAGAGAACAGTCCATAAGTGATGTTAGGAAGAGAGCGTAGAGTTCAAAGCCTTTACAAGAACACAGTCCGAGCATCTTCCCTGCATGGTTCAGCTGGATGCCCTACCTCCCCTTACTCCCCCATTTCAAAGAGAGGAGAGAGATAAATCAGTGACAAGATTGTTGGAAGTTGCTTGGAAAAAGATAATGAAAGTGAAGCTTTGGCAAGAAGCCTGGCTGCCCTTTGCAGGGTTAATCTGTATGTTCTACCTTCTTCTAACCTTCAGTCAGGGAATAGGAGCGGGAAAAGGTACGGAACAGTAATGTGCACAGGTAAAGAAGCAATTGTTTTCCCAGTTATTGAAAAATGCTCTAATGTGCCCTCTTGATAGCCAAACATGCCCTAAAGTTCCCTCTTAGGAGCCAAACGCGTGCGAATGTGCATTCTTGGGTGCCAAAACAAATGCTGAAGTACCCATCTGGTTGGCAAAACACAAAATTTGCCCCTTTGGCTGGTAAAAAACAAAGATGAACAAACCTATTGGGAGTCAAAATTTGCCAAAGTACACTTTCAGAAGCCAAAACACATGCTCAAGTGCCCTCTCTTGGATGCTATAATACACCCCACAGTACCCTTCGATAGCCAAAAACTTGCTAAATTTCCCTCTTTGGTGCCAAACTTGTGCTTGAGTACCTTCTTGGGGGCCAAAACACATGCCAAAATGCCCATCTAGTTGGCAAACCACTCTAATCTGCCACTAACTGGCCTTTTAAGGAGCCGAAACGCATGCCAGAGTGCCACTCTGTTTGGCCAACCACTCTAATCTACAACTTAAGCTGGCCAAAACATGATGCACTGCCCTCTTTAGATTCTTGGATGCCAAAATGTGTTTTAAAGTGCTCTCTTGGGAGTCAAAATTTGCCAGAGTACACATTCAGCAGCCAAAACACATGCTTAAGTGCCCTCTTGGGCACCAAAACAGGCATTAATTTGCTCTTTCGGGAGCAAAAACACACCCTAAAGTGCTCTTCAGTAGCCAAACAGTCGCTTAAGTTTCCTCTTTGATGCCAAACTTGTGCTAAAGTGCCTTCTTTCGAGCCAAAACAAAGGCCAAAATGCACTCTACTCTGCCACAAACTAGCCTTTTTGGAGCCAAAACACAAGCTAAAGTGCCGTCTCAGGAGCCAAAATTTGCAAAAAGTAGCCTTTCAGAAGCCAAAACACATGATAAAGTGTCCTCTTGAGCACCAAAACGGGCATTAAATTGCTCTTTCGTGAGTGAAAATACACCCTCAAGTGATCTTCAGTAGACAGTCACTTTAGTTTCCGCTTTGGTACCAAACCAGTGCTTAAGCACCTTCTTGGGAGCCAAAACACCCATTAAAGTGCCCTCCTTGTTTGCAAACCACTCTAATCTGCCACTGTAGCTGGCTGGAACATGATGAACTGGTTTCTATGGAGCGAAAATGTATAATATAATGCCCTCTTGGGAGCCAAAATGTCTTATTAAGTGGCCTCTTGGGAGCCAAAAAACATGCCAAAATGCCCCCCTAGTTGGCAAACCACTCAAAATCTACCACTTTCACTGTCTGAAACATGATGAAGTTCCTTCTTTGAAGCCAAAGAACACTCTTGGGTGCCCTTCAATAGCTAAACAGTTGCTAATGTGCCCTCTTTAGTGCCAAACTTAACTTGTGCTAAAGTGCCTTCTTCGGAGCCAAAACACATGCCAAAGTGCCCTTCTTGTTGGCAAACCACCCTCATCTGCTGCTTTCACTGTTTAGAACATGATGAACTGCCCTCTTTGGAGCCAGAACACGCTCTATGTTCCTTTTTTCCTCTTTCTCCTCTGCCCTTAAAACGTCTGTGCATGCCACTGTTTGTTTTCCTTTTGTTGAGTGAAGTTCTTGGTCTATTTCTCTGTCTCAGGCCGTCATGTAGAGAAGTACGTGGTGCCGGAGGACGACAGCTACATGACGAACCCCAACCTGACCATCAGCGTCCCCATCGCCCCCGGAGAGTCTGACGTGGAGTTCCCGGAGGAGGAGGAAGACGGGGAGGAGGAGCAGAGCGAGGGCTCTGAGGAGGAGGAGGAGGAGGACAGAGAGGAGGTAGGAAGTAGATCTGACTGTCTGCTCATCCGACTCCACGGCTTTTTAGTTCACTCTCAAACGCACACATGCACCTGTGTGTGACGTAAACAAGCTCAGGTGTGTGTTTGTGAGTCACTGATTCCCCCCCTGGAGGTTACCATCTGTGTATGTGTAGTTGTGTGTGTGTTATTATTGGTGTACCAAGTGACTTTAGGTCAGTTAAGTAAACTTTACATCAAGAAAATTGCGTCAGTTTGCGTCTTGATTTAACTTACTGAACTCAAGTCTCAGATTTTCAAGCTTTTTTGAACGCACCATGAAGGTGTTGATGAATTGTTGACTCTGAAGAAACACTAAACCAAATATTAGACCGCTGGACTTGGGCGCTCTCCTACTCTCTCTATAAACAGTCTCTTTATAATAGTGCAATCCATAGCACACACACTCACACACACATTCACACACACACACACAATGAGAGGATCCCTGAGACAGAATTGGAGGCCTGAGGCAGTGCATCATGGGCTGGCATTTTTCTCACTTTGCAAGGTTGTGTACGTGATGTGTTTGTGCTAAAAGGGTGTATATTACAGTGTGTGTGTTTGTGCGTGTGTGTGTGTTTGTGCGTGTGTGTGCCTCCTGTCGCTCTTCATCTCCTCGTAGGACATTGTGAGTGTGTGTGTGTAATTTTCTTAACATTTTTGTCAAATTGGTCAGAGTTTCGTACCTTCCTCTGCTCAAAAATCTGGAGTTTCTGTCTTTATGTATGTGTGTGTGAGTGTGTGTGTGGCTGAGTGTGTGTGAAGTTGTGAGTCTGTGTGTTGTATGTTATGCGTCAAAGCAGCGGGAGGCGAAGAAGAAGAGATGTTAAGTTGTCTCCTGTTTCCTCTCTTTGTATCTAACATGAAATGACAGATTTGTGTCGTGCTGTGTTGTGAGTGTGTGTTAATGTGTGTCATCGTGTGTGTGTGTGTGTGTGTGTGTGTGTGTGCGTACACACCTGTGCTGACTCAGTTCATCATCACCCCTCCTCTTTAATCATGTTGTGCACCTGTTCTCTCTCCCAGCGTCTCTTTTCACCCCTCTAACTTGTCCCTCTGGCTCTTCAGTGCTGAGATGATGGGAGTCCCTAACATATTTAACTATTCTACATGTGTTCTTCTTCTCTCTGCCGTTAATTTATCACATAAACTTGTAAATTCATTAATTATCATGTATTTTCAAAAGATAAAGTGAGTCTTAAAAACCTTCAAGAGAATAGCCATTCACCAAATGCAGTGTTACAATAAGTACAATGATATAAGTACAGTCATACAATAACAATGACATAGTGAGATATGTTTGAATGTTAAGTGTGAAAAAGCTGAAAAAAATGCTCACTTAATACCCTTCCAGTGAATTTATATAACAAACTGCCCTCTGAACATCCCTTATGCGTCCCTGAAATGTGGAAAAGTGACCTCTGGATGCCCTTCCAGTGGTGTATAAAATAAAAAAGTGCGAACTAAAGATAGGACAAAGTGTCCTCTGAATGCCTTTCCAGTGGCAACAATACCCTAAAGTGTCATCTGGTTGTCCTTGTGTGGATAAAATGCAAAAATTGCCCTCTGGATGCCCTTACAGTGCGATGTAATTGCTCACTAAATGCCCTATGAATGACTTATGCGTGACAAAGTGCCTTTGGATGCCCTGTCACCATGTAAACATTACATTTTCAGGGGGTAAAGGGCAAAATTGAGTAAAACAAAAAGTACCCCTGGATACTCTCCAGTTGCAATATTATGACAAACTTACCTCTAAATCTTCCTAATTTTGATTAAATATGAATATTTCCCTATTAAATGCCCTTCCTGAGGCTAAAAGATGACAAAATTCACTCTTGATTGCCCTCCTGTCAATAAAACATGACAAAGTGTACCCTGAATGCCCTTCCTGTTGAATAAAATAGACTAAAACATACTTAACATGATAGAAAAGCCAGAATGATGCCCTACCTGTCATTTCAGCTTTATCATGGCCCCCTGGATTTCCCTCCGGATGCCCTAGAAAAGTCTTAAACATGGAAAAATAGCATCCGATGCTTTTTTTGTGACAAACTCTTGATAAAATGCCCTAACTGTGCCTCTTCTACATTGAGAATTAAGTACTTCCTGGATGCCCTTCCAGCAGCGGAAAAAGGTTTTAGAAATAAAAAGCCTCACTTGATGCCCTTCTAGTCGTTTACAAATGATAATCGTCCTCATGAGTAACCTTCCAGTGGATAAAACATAACAAACGTCTAATCTGGATGCCCTGTCAGTAGCAGAAATATCACAAAATCCCTCCTGGATGCCCTTGCAGTTGTAAGAAGATGCCCTCACAATGACTGAAACAGTATAGAAAACATGACTTGATTCCCTGAGTGTAAACATTTGTAAACACAACTTAAACATTGTAACGTGTCCCCTGGATGCCCTTCAAGTGGATGAAATACAACAAAGTGCTCCTACACTTGCAATAACATCTCTGGATGCCTTTCAAATGGCTAAAGCTTGAAAAAACTAAAGCCGTCCTGAGAGTAGAGCGTGAAAAAGCGCACACTCGATGCCCTTTCCAGTGGCAGAACATCAGGTTGAATCTAGCTAAAATGTGAGCTTAATGCAGGAAGTGAAAGTCCCTTTTTTTTCCTCCAGTAAGTACGTAATAATATTGTTGTGACTTTCTTTTACATAATGGAATAGCAACCACATATTGTCATATGAATATTGACTGAGGTGCAGGGAATTTAGTGTTAAATGTTTAAAATGTTCTCAGGTAGGGGCTCCAGAGCTTCCTGTTGTTACCTGTGCCTCAAGACGTTGAAATGAAACCTGGACTCATTCAATTCTGTAACCTCTAGGCTGTCTTTTCTTAGTTTTACACCTGCTGTTCTCTCTGTAAATTATATTTGACTTCATTTTTATGTGTTGAAGTTTCAAATGTCCTCGAATAATGTGAAACAGACAGCTGATCTACTCTGCTGTGTTCTAGCTTCAGTCTCTCTCTCTGTGTTTGCATGCTGCAGGAGCCAGTTAGCCATGAGGTGATACATGCAAATGCAGTGAAAGCTGCACAACACACACACACACTCGTCCACACACACACACACACACAGTAACACACAGTAACACACAGTGACCTGATGTGAAAGGGCAGCGTAAATAGAACAAAACTCCGGAGCATATTTTTTCCCCCAAAACGGCTGTTGTGGAGTGAGAGGGAGTGTGTGTTTGTGTACTTGTGTTTATGTGTGTGTGTGTGTTTGTGTGTGTGTGTGTGAGGGAGAATTGGAGAGACGGGGGGGTCAGGACAACAGGAAGTGAGCGAGAGACAGAGAGGGGGAGTCAGAGAGCATCACTGCTTTCACAACTCTTTAGCATCAAACTTTGTTTCTAGGGTGTGTGTATGTGTGCGTGTGTGTGTGTGTGTTGGGTGTGTGTATGTGATGCAGCCAGGCTGTTTTGTGTCTCTCCCTCTGAAACATCTCACTTACTTTATTTCTGCTGCTCTTAATTGAGTCGAGCGTTCAACATAGAAAACCAAAGAGAGGATCAGCCCTGTGTTGACCCGAGTCTTTCCACATCGATTTTTAACATCTTTAGTCTCTTATTTTACCTCGAAATATTAAAATCTCACCTTGAATCTTCAGATTTTCCTTTGACAAACTGTAAACTGCTTTAATAGAGTAACAATTGTTGAGTGATTGGCAGTGATTCCCTGAAATGATGCACAAAACTTCCTGGACAATTAGCCTTAACTTGATTATTGCAGACAGGAAATATCATAACGATGATAAAAAGACTCATCTGTCAAACCTTTTTCATGGAGGGAGGAGAAAACAAAAGCTCAAAATGCTTTAAAATAAAGTGAAAAGAGTAAACAAGACAAATTTTGTACAGCATTATTAAACCGAGACACCAAAATGATGACAATGAAATCAGGCACCATAAAGAAATAGCACAAAAATGCTGACAACACTATGATAGAGCTAAGAAGGGAAAGAAAACTGCTTCCTGCCAGTGAAGCAAACAAAAATGTATAATTGTGCCATCTACAGCTACTTTTTAGTGGAGAAAACAAAGCTAGTGTCTTGCAGAATGGCTTTTCCACTGCGAATATTTTCTAGAGTTGACCCTCCTGTGAACAGACTCAATTTACTCTTCCAGTTAAAAAAAGAGAGAAAATTCAAGTTATTAATAGAGAAAATGGGAAGAGCATTTGATGTTTTCTCCACTGTGGTGCCCTGGTGTCAAAGCATAAAGTCTAAGGCAAAAGCCTGAGTTAAAAATTTGTCAAGGATTCCACTGTGAACTTTGAAGTGAGAAAACACCTTCAAATGTTATCATAGTGGAGAAAATGTGATAAAGAACAGCTTTTCAAATGTCCATTCCCTGGAGAAAACATGACTGAATGCTATTCTGAAACCCTTCCAGTGGTTATAGCATTTCATATTTTCTCCATGTTAGAATGTAAATTAATTAAAGTTTTCTCCACTGAGAGAAAACGTCAGAAAGTTTCCCGTACATAACAAAAACAGTTCATCATTTTTCAAAGATTCCATCCATTTTTCCATTTTTTGGTAAAGAAAGTGCCTAGTGGTGAAAATGTGATAGAGTATTACCTTTGGATGACCCCTCACTGGAGAAAACATGAATAAATGCAGCTGTAGGAACCTTTCCACTGGTTAAAGCATTTGACATTTTTTCCACCAGGGTTCCCATCTAGCGGAGAAAACATCATTAAGTGTCATTAAGTTTTCCAAAGATTGAGAATTCCCCAGTGATTCTTCATGGATCGATTTTTTAGGAGAGAAAATGCCTTGAAATGATCTTAAGGATGCTGTTTTGGTGGAGAAAATGTGAGAAAGGATGGCCTTTAAGATCACAACAGAAAACATAACTGACTTTTGAAGGAGTCCTTCCATTGGTTACGAACGTAAATAATTTTAGAAAACAAATTTGGGTCATTGAAGTGGAGAAAACAGGTGGAAAATGACCCTTTTTAGTTTGAGGACAATGTTGAAAAATGTTGGTTTTGATTTAACATTCTATTTCATTTTGTAAATGGTTAAAAAGACGCTACTTCTTTCCTTTTTGGTTGTGTTTAAGGTTACTTTAAGAAATCTGCATGGACAAAAACAAAACATGGTAACATGAAAAGAAGTAAAATCACATCTGTAAATGAAGTTGGACACTCCCCTTATTATACAAATGTTTTCAAAACTTGGAGTCATATTCAGAACAGAATGGATTGGTTAAAAATATTCTTTTACACAAATAGAAAAAGAAATATCTTGACCAGTGGTTCCCAACCTTTTCCAACTCAGGGATGTAATAACTGGTCAATCTTGTAACAGATGCCGAGCCAAAACTTGATAGATTTTTGCCCACAATGTAACAACCTTTTATTTTATTTTGGGTTTTACTGAATTTTTTCGTTACATTTCAGGCTTAGCACTTTTGTTTCATTCTCAACCACTCGTTACATTTTCGGTTTTATTTCATTTTTTAAGTACATTTCAGGTTTTCGTTACATATTCATTTCTAACATGCTTTTTGAAAGGGCTTTTATTTTTCGAAATGACTCTCAGAACATTCTTAATTTCTTTGAAAACTTAAGTAAGTTTTAACAATTCAAACATAAGTCTTTTTTTTAATCTTTGTATAATTACCCTCCACTAAAACCATAATATTTTGGGAATGCTTTGGCGGCCCATTTGCAAGACCCCAGCAGCCCACCAAGGGGCCGCGGACCACAGGTTGGGAATCACTGCTCTAGACCAAGATCAGGATGTAAACATATTTACTTCTTCTCTCTATGTGGTTTCTTTGACTTGAGGATGAAGCCTCAAGTGACCGTTCTATGAACTGCAGTTTCCATTGTTCACCACCAGGGAAATACTCTTTATTACACAGCTCACGAAAATCAGTTCCTTCTGCCAGTCACATTTAGAAATGTCTCTGAGGTCTTATTCAGCATCTTTTCTCCAGTACAGCTCGTTCTCTCCCTCTCGCTCTCTCTCTCTTTCAGCGATCTGTTAGAGGTCGAGCTGAGTCTGCAGCTTCATTTGTATCCCGTTCGCATGACTTGGACCTCTGATGACTTGGTTGTAACCTTTAGGACTCCAACATGATCACAGTGACTCAGATATGACTTCGACATGACTTTCAGTGCAGAGAAACAAACCCTGCGCCTCAGAACTTTATTGACTCAGACCTCAGCGTGCTGGTAGTGCTTTACATTTGTTTTGCATTCAAACTAAGTAGTTGAATCATTATTATTCCCTGTCTTGTTGTAGTGAGACACTGAAACATTACAAACCTTTTCCAGCCTCTATAATCCCTTTCACTGCGATGAAGTCATGCCAGGCGAATAAGACTCACTTGACCTTCCTGGTCAAGATCAGACATTACACAGCTGCAGCTTCATCACAGATAATCCTCATGAATCTGCAGCACAACAAATAAATAGAGTGATTTATTATATGAAAGGAGGTTAAGCAAGTCTAAAGAGTTAAAGGCAGAATCAAAGAGGGAGAGAAGAAGAGGAGGAGAAGTGAAGCAGCATCGTAGCAGAAACTTCTCAGGTTGCAGGTCAGGGATATCTGTTTGTTTTTCTTTTGAGCAAGACTAAACCCTCATCTTACCGACAAGTTAACGCTGAGCTGATGGTTATTTATAGCCTTCTCCCTTTTCTGTAAGCGGCTGTCTCTCCTGGGTGATCACTCAGAGCAGGATTTTCAGATTGATGTGCAGAGTTTTATCAGGGGGAATACCAGAGAAAGAAGAAGGTATTGTTGAGGTGCTGGGTCGTGTCTATATTTCAGTCCCACCAACATGTTATCAGTTTTGTGAGAACGACAAAATCAGTAAAAAATGTCCTGCTAAACAAAACCATGATGTGCCAGATAAAACGACTTTTAATGGAGAAAACAGGATAAATGTTCAAGGTTTACACCCAGTCACTCCCTGTTGAGAAAACTCCCAGTGAAGAAAACTTGGTTCAGTTTCCTCAATAGTTCTCGTTAGTGGAGAAAATGGTACAAGTGTCCATTTTTCTGACTTTATAGTGGAGAAAACATAGTGAAGAAGTAACTACGAGAGGGCACTTACAAATAAAACTGGACTAGATGCTCATTTGAGGAGAAAACTTGGTAAATACACTTCTAACTTTCCCTTGTTCTTGATCTAGATAACAACAGGAGGTGTGTTTTTAGTGGAGAAAACAAAGTGAAGAATTAACCACGAGAGGGCATATACAAACAAAACTTAACTAGATGCTCAACCGAGGAGAAAATGTGCAGAATTCCCATTTTTGTTCCCCTTGTTCTTTGCGAAACAAAACCATGATGTGCCAGAAAAAGTGACTTTTGATGGAGAAAACAGGATAAATGTTCAAGGTTTACACCCAGTCACTTCTTGTGCCGTAAACTCTCCCAGTGAAGACAACTTCGTTCAGTTCCTTCAATGATTCTTGTTAGTAGAGAAAATGGTACAAGTGTCCAATAATCTGACTTTATAGTGGAGAAAACAAAGTGAAGAAGTAACCATGAGAGGGCACTTGCAAGCAAAACTGGACTAGATGCTCAACCGAGGAGAAAACTTGCAAAATTCACTTCCATGTTTCCCCTGTTCTTGACTGAGATAACATGGAGAAGCATATTTTTAGTGGAGAAAACATAGTGAAGAAGTAATCACGAGAGGGCACTTGCAAGCAAAACTGGACTAGATGCTCAACCGAGGAGAAAACTTGCAAAATCCTCTCCCATTCTTGCCATGCTCTTGATCAAGATAACATAGGGAAGCATATTTTTAGTGGAGAAAACAAAATAGCAGGAGGAGCAGACTGAGAAAAACGTATTCAGTTGCCTTGAGGCTACATGTATATTTTAGAAAACCCCAGAGCCTCTATCATAGATTTCCTCTCAGTGGAGAAAACTTCTCAGAGTGTAGGCTGTGTTAGTGGAGAAAACCCAATGTAGGGTCCCTTTTTTTGTGTCCGAGTGCAATATTTCCTTCCATCATGAATTGAGTATTTCATCACATCTATTTTTTTATTCTATGAAACCTGTGTTATTTGAACACATCTTTAAACTATTAAAATATAACATGTTTTTTTGTGTTTTGGTTCCTCAAACCCCCAAAATGTCAGGTGGTGCAACCGTCCTGACAAGTATCCACAGTAATTAAACTCTAAAAATTGAATGTCAGTTATTGTAAATGGAAATTAAAAATACAGTGACATTATTTTATGCTTGAAACTTTTTAAATAAAACATTCTTTGCGAATAAAAATAATTTTAAAGCTGTTGAGAAATTTAAAAAACTTTTGTCCCGTAATTTTCACCTTGTCAAATGTCAGGGTGGTGCAACCGTAACATTAGACTTTTATTTTAAAGTGAAGAGAATAAAACAGGAAACAGGAAACTGCATCAGTCAGAGGAGCCCAAATGACATTTGTGACCAAGTGGAAAAGTTTGTAGATTTCTCTGAAATACTGATAAAAAAGGTTTTTTCACTTCATTGGTGACTGGAACAATTTCCATGTCAGGTGGTACAACCAATGTAATAATGTGAAATGTTATTTTAACATCAAATTATTTATCTTATTCACAAATAAAAGAAATGAAACACACATAATGAAAATGTATGAGTCACTGCAGACACTTGAGAGATACTTGCCAATAATTTCACACAGAAAAAATAACAGGAACATATAAATATATTTTCATATATTTGGTTGCTCCACCTGACATTTTTGGGTGCTCAAATTAAAAATACTAAAAAATAATGAACCTAAAAACTTTGAAATGTTGGTCAACTACTGAAATCTGTTAGAAAACATAATTTAACATAACTCAGAAATATGTTTTTATCCATTTTCAAAGAACTTTTTAAAAATACGTTTTTAGACCCTCTTTTTGTCATTGACCCATATACCACATAGTTTAAGTAGACTGTACATACTTAATATTCTTTTCTATATTTTATTTTATTTCATATTTTGTGCTTGGATTTCAATTTTTGGGTAGGACACTTATGCTTATACTTTCTTGTATTTCCAACACTTTCTGAATGGGTGTAACTGTACACTAAAAAAGCAATTACCTGCATGTGAAGCTCTTTAGTGGAAAAAACAAAACACACGAACTATGCTTGCACATAACACACAACTTACCTTATTATCGACAATTTCTCCAAATAAGACTGTGAAGCTGCTGTTATTTATGAGAACAGACATGACAGACGGACAAAAAATGGAATTTCACCACTTGGAATAATTTGATGAAACAACACTTTTGATATGTTCGAACTCTGGTGGAAAGGAGAGTGAATATTCAGGGTACAGGCCTCAGGATGTGACGTAATTGCCCCAAAGAGGTAGGACGTCCCTGTTGTTGTGATCACTATAATAGTGATTCTTTCACTAAAAACGTTTTGTTGGTTAAGTAAACTGTAAAACAAACTTAGCAACTGAATTGTGGAGAATCTAAGCTTTCTAGCACTAACAGCATTCAGATGTTAGAGAAAGGCATTTGTTAATACTCTGACAAAGTTGTACAAATGGCAAATGGTGACAACCCAGTGAGACATGTGTGGTTAAACACAAATCACATGACATTATGTACACTAGCTTTTAAAAAGACATAAATGGTCACATGATGGGGCAGGAACGGTGTTTTATGACTGATTAATGAGCGTCCACGGTTGAAACCCCATCAATAACAACAGCCCTCCAAATGGTTTTTAAGACAGTGGCTGCTCTGTGTTAACCCCACAGCAGAAGAAAACACAACTTTTACTGTCACTGAAAACACTTCACGCCGACCTTTGACCCCGTATGTCGACCGTACCCACCCTCCAGCAGTCGAGTCAGGCTTTATGAGACGGTGAAACCAGCTTCAGTTATTTATGATGCCATTAAAGAGCAGGTCAGCTATTTAATCATTACATAACCAAACGCGGGGTCTATTAAAACAGAGTGCTGCAGCAGCTTAACAGCTTCTATTTACAGTGAGATGTTTGTGTACAGCAAATAAATTACACACAGCAGACCTGGAGGAGAGATGGGGCGAGAGATATAGAGAGGGAGAGGGAGAAATAAAAGAGTTACAACCAGGAGGAAGGTAGAGATAACAAGACAGAGGACAAATGAATGTGCGTAGTACTGAGGTATTGTTAGCATATTTTTTAGCTTAGTTGCTTTTTACTAAATACGACAGAACATCTACATTCATGAAAGAGTTGGACATGAAAAATATGATCTGAATTTTCTCCACTAGAAGTTAACTCCAGAGAAAGATTAAAGATTAGTCGCACTTTACACCCAAGATGTGATCTGAATTGTACTTTCTTAGGTTTTCTCCACTGGCGAGGACCTAAGATGGATTTCATTCTTGTTTATAAGATTATCCCTTGATCACCTTTTCACTTTGTTTTCTCCATTAAAATGCTCCACAGAAATACAGTTTTCCAATTTCCTTTGGTCACAGCAGCTTTTATTGATATTCACACAGCAAAAACTGAAATCTAAGCAAGTCATTATGTCTTACTTTTAGTAAAATTTGTCTTAATATTCTTGATTTGAGCCACATTTACTAGACAAGGTCATAAAAATGTCTCATTTCAAGTTTTTTTTTTTTTAAACTTTATTTTTTATTATAGAGTTTAAATATTTTACAAAGAAAAACAAAAGAAATACAAATCAGAAAGTGAGAAACATTTGAGTCACTAGGAGAGACAAAGTGTTAAACATAAGTAGTGTTCTGTGGATAAGGGTTACATTAATCTTTGGATATAAAGACGACATGGATGGAGATAAAAAGGTAGCTAATCTTCTTTTTTTTTAATAATTTCAAGTTTTTTTTAAGACAAAAATGAGGTGTAAATGGCTTGTAACAAGTAAAAAAAATCTGTCAATGGGATAAGATAAAAGATTCTTGTTTTAAGACATCTTTCTAATTTCAAGAAACTTTTTTTGACTTGTTACAAGCAATTTACACCTCATTTTTGTCTTAAAAAAAACTTGAAATAAGACATTTTATGACCTGGTCTGGTGAATGTGGCTCAAATTAAGAATAGTAAGACAATTTTTACTAAAAATAAGGCATAATGACTTGCTTAGATTTCTGTTTTTGCAGTGTTTACATGAATGTGTGACAAGTTTTGTTCTTCTGTAGCTGGTCTGCAGGAGTTGACTTGAAATCTTTATAAATCACTGGTTCAGTTTCTGAGATATGTCTCAAATTCAGATCAGGTCAGTTGAGTTTCATCATTAAAACAAAATTAAATCCAGATAATCAACAACCAGGACTCTTAATGTGTGTGTGCCACTTCTGCCCCAAATCCTGAAAGTGTAAAGCAGCTTCTTTGCCAAGCTTTAAACACCTGAGCTTGTGTGTTTGTGTCTCTATTCTCCTCCAGGTGAAGCCAAACCACAGCAGCTGTGTGTGAGTGAGCGAGTGTGTGTGTGTGTGTAAGTGTGTGTTTGTGTGTCTCCTGCTCCTGAAAAGGCAGCTTGTAAAACCGACTGTGACCCCTGTTGCTCTTTTCGCCCGCGCAGTCTCTATCTGACGACCTCTGGCTCCTGCAGAGTTCAGGCCCTGACTAACAGACGGACAGGTGTTGTCTGCAGAGGCAGGTGGAGGGAGCTCTGCTTTGATTTCACCTGTCTGCTGTGGAAGAGTCGACATCAAAAACAGCCTTTTTCTCTCTGCTTATGTCCTCCTGGTGCACAAACAGCAGCCTGCAGAGTTAGAGTTACATCACAGGCTCGATAAACAATCACTGAGCTTCATTTATGATTTCATCTTTGGAGGATTTTTTTTCTTAAACTCGCTCTGCTTTGAAGGAGATCCTGACTTAAAAGAAATTAAGCGTCATTGAAGCTCATCCTCGTCTGCTTCTCATCTGTTCTTGAGTTTTTTCCTCATTGCAAACACATATGCGCCTCTCCATATCCGCGTCCATCAATCTCTGTTGTTTTCCCGTTTTGTTTTGTTTGCGTTCCCTCTGTTTCTTCTCCTCTCTGTCTGTTAAAGATAAAATATGATTTAATCCTGCTTCTGTTGGCACAAAACCTCCAACAGCAGAAGTAAAGTTTTGCCGTGTTCGTCCTCATTAGCAGTGAACGCACTATTCCTCCCGCCTCCCGTGAAGATGGACAACACAAATCACTCGGAGTGAATGAAATGTCGCTGAAGCAGCTGCAGACGGGACGACCTGAGAGGAAAGTGAAATTACGCTGAGGTTTCACTCTGGAGTCCTCGCTTTAAGAGCTAAACGGGGGTTTGTTTTTCAGGCGAGTAGAAAAACAAGACGGCAGAAGAAGAAAGAAAGTGGACTGAAGAAATTAAGCACCGCATTAGGAGATAAAGAGAGAGTGCTCTTTACTCTGATTGTCCTAAATAATGCATTAAGAGAGAACACAAACACTCAGAGGAGGAATGTGCACATCTTTGTTGTTGTAGTTTTATTTTATCAACAACAAGAATCCTCATGACTGAAGCATCGTTGACTTAAACAGCATCAAATTTGTGTTGTAAACTTTTCAGGGAAGGTAAAGATTATAAGAAAGCGCAGGAAATGATTTGCTCTTGTTTTGCGTCCGACTGTGGAGATGAGCTGTTAGCATCTCCTTTCTTTGCCGCGCTGTGGAGCTGAATTGGGACAAGAGAAGCTTCTTTAAATCTAGAAATCCATCGTCGTAAACCTCTTTTCAACCAGAAAGTACAGAAACTTTTACTTCCACACAAAACATTCCCAGGAACGACATAATCCTGCAGCCCACTGAGGCCAAAAACACAGGTAAAAAACACAAATCAGGCCAGGGACACTGAATAAAAAGTGATTGCAATACACCACCAGACCAGTAGAGGGCAGTAAGAAAACAAAGAAAGCCCATCCAGCAAAATTGACACTTAAAAGGCAAGAAACAAGCCACCATCTTTATGTCTTTATGTGTAGCAAGAGACAAAACTATAGCTGGTTGAAGTGGTTTCAAACACCTTGAACAGCTTCAAAACCAAACTGTTTAGTCGTCTAACAGCACAGTCGCACTTAATAAAAGTTTTTGTGTTTTTAACTGACAAAGACGTGGAGTGGATGACACAAGAAGACGCGTGTATACCAGGACTATCAGCTAACCAATACAATTTTGAGTCATTATGTGTCCATAAAGTTAATGTACAATTAAGAAATATAATACAAAGGCAACTAATGGGGTGTCTTCATCATATTTGTTCCGTGTCCTCAGTGGTTATCAAAGTTTTTAACTCCAGTGCCACATTATGTGATAACTTATAACCAGGTTTTTAATGTCTAGTAGCGCAGATGACCTAGTGGATTAGGTCGTGCACCATGAAAATTCGCCCTTGAGCGGGTGGTCAGGATTCAAATTCGACCCGTTTCCCACATGTCACTCCCCACTCTCTCCCCCTTTCCTACTCTATCCACTGTTCTTGTCTATCCAATAAAAGCACAGAAGCCAAAAAATAACTCAAAAAAAAAAAAAAACTAATGACAAACCAACTCCTCAAAAAAAATAGGACTTGAACACAAAGCAGCCAATCACATCTTCATATCGTCACAGCGTAAGGATGTGAGAAACATTTCTACGAGGTGTAATAATGTTTTAAAGTTTTACCACCTCCCATCTGGAATGCATTAGAAAGCTGAGATTTTCACCTTTACTGCAGCCAGCCACCAGGGGGGGGCAGTTTTGTGGAGACTTCAGTTAGAGCCGACTGTCACAGCGTCCACTGATTATACAGTTTATGTGTGCAACTAATGGTCTCCATAAAACTTCAGTATCTACTCCTCATTTTAAACAACTTCCACGTATTTGTCCAATCATTTGCTTTTTTCAAAACCTTTTTTAAATTGCAAAGAGACTTTACATGGACACTCTGTATATGTTTAAAAATTAAACTAGGATACATTCAGTGTTTTTGTACAAAACTGCATATCCACTGACATGTTCAGTTGAATGTCTCCAGTTTACAGGGTCACACTTTTAACTGTAACACCTGGATTAGACAGAGACACGTTCACACTATCAAGCTCAAAAAAGATTATTGTTTTGGAGTTTCTAAAGCAAGTCAATCACAGCTGGGTGTGTAATCTTATTGTTAGTGTTACAAAAATCACATCATAACATGTAATTTATCTCTTCACGGGACTTAAATGTGTTTAACCGCCTTCAGCTGCACAATAGAAACAGCTTATGAATAGAAATACATTTAAACCGCTCATTATAGACGTCAGCTGTCAGGAAGTGTCTGCACAAGGCTGTGTGTGTGTGTGTGTGTGTGACATTATCCAGAATATGTGTGGATCACTTTCACGTGTTCAGAGATTTGGTGTGTATTCATGTCCGTTCACCTTTGTGTGAGTTCATGTGTGTGTGAGTGTGTGTCCAAGGCTGACATTCGTCACAGCGCTCGCTCTCTGTTCCCAGACTCTGAATGTATTCATGAGTTCTCTGTTGACTCAGGTAGTTAGTTCACCTGGCCACACACACACACACACACACACACATACACACACACATGAATACACACTCTCCCCTGCTGTCTCTTTGTCGATACATTTAACATGACTTGCCAAATTTCTCTCCACGGCCCTCAGCAGAAAACCTCCCTCGTCTCTTTGTGAAGCTAAACTCCCATGATGCTTAGCAAACAGTGGCGTTTGAAGTCTAAAGGGATGGGGGTACGAGGAGGGATTTCCTGACGTGTAGATTCTCCCAGATCTCAGAGTCAAAGTGAACAGACGGCAGTTTTTGTGTGTGTGTGTGTGTGTGTGTGTGGAGGTTTGGAAGGTGAAGCCTCTGTGTTTTCTCGGCCAGGAGTCCTGCCTGTTATGTAACATCAAACTGACTCATTCAGCCCTGACTGCTGCAGAACGATGCTGATGATCACACAACCTCACACTTTACTTTGTTCACAGCGAACACGTGAGCTGGGACTGATACAAGTTCAGTTTGGAACTTTTAAAACCTGAAGCTGTGACTTTGTCCAGCTTTGGTTTTAAGATACAAGTGATACTTTAAAAGTCAGTGATTCTAATTGGTTGTTTCCTGCCCTTTCACCCAGCAGAAAGAGGTTATCAGCCTGTCAGAGGGCAGCACGGTGGACCTGAGGAAACCTGGAGAGGAAGAGGATGAGTATTCAGAGATGGCTGAAGAGGCAATGGACCCCGACAACTGTTTCCCGGACGGTAAGAGAACAAACAAGGAACACACAAACTTGTTTTTGTGCCCCAAGACCATAGACTCTATAATGAGTGGATGCATCGACGTTTGGCTCAAACTGAAACTTCCAGCAGATGCCCCGCCCCCTGGTGTCTGGCTGCAGTATAGGTCATAAGCCCCGCCCCCCCATGTATTCCAGATATGAGCCGGGAAAACTTTAAAAAATTACGATACCTGGTAGAAACGTTTCTCTCATCTTTACGCTAAAGTAGTATGATGATGTCATCTGGCTGCATGGTGTTCAGGTGTTTTTTTTCCTGAGAAGTTAGTTTCTCATTAGTTATTGGATGTTAAAAACCGCGATATAAGTTTCGTTTTACGATAGTTGACAGCTGCCGTTAGTGAGTAGTTTTTATCGGAGATATAAGAAACTTCGGGAAAGAGCCAAAAGGAGACTAAACCTTCTAAAGAAGAAGAAATAAATATTTTTATTTCTCTTTTTTACTCGGCTCCACCGGAAATTCTCTACTGCGCAGACTCTGGCTGCACAATGGCGGCTAGAGAAACGGGGTTTTTTTGGCTTCAAAATCGTAGAACAGTGACAGGTGGAAGCACGCTGTCCATTCTATATACAGTCAATGCCCAAGACCTTATATTTTAATATTCTCTACATGCTTCAACCCAGCTAGGAATTTTTTGTTCTGAAAATATTCTAATAATGTGACCAAGAATGTTTTTGTAACGTTTTCGAGGTTCTCTCAAAACATTTTCAAGATATTTCGTGACAACCCTCTTAAAATGTAAAGTGACAACATTGTTAAAACATTATGCTCTAATGTTGTTTAAAATGTCCTAAGCAGGAAATTTTCTTTAAGATCTCAGAATGATCTGGAATAACGTTTTCTGCAAACACTCTAAAAATGTTTGGTGGTATCCTTCTTAAAATTTTTGCCGACAACCTTCTCAAAACAGTTGCCAAGTTCACATGCAGACTTTTTTTCATTCGGATTGAGTTTAATTACTGTGGATACTTGTCAGGATGGTTGCACCACCTGACATTTTGGGGGTTTGAGGAACCAAAACACAAAAAAACATGTTATATTTTAATAGTTTAAAGATGTGTTCAAATAACACAGGTTTCATAGAATAAAGAAATACATGTGATGAAATACTCAATTCATGATGGAAGGAAATATTGCACTCGGACACAAAAAAGGGACGTCACGTCATTGACCCTTATATGAAGCATTTTTATTTGGTTTGGGCTTCTAAACCAATTCCAATCAGAATATGAGGCTCCATGCAAACCCAGCTATTGAGTGACAACATTGTTGCGCTAGTTCTTGAAAACGTCTTCAGCATGGAGTTGTCCGTAAGCTCCCAGAACGTTCCTGGATAACATTCTCAGATGTAACCATGTAAAGCAGGCTCTTATGTCCACTGTGTGCCCTGCTTATTCATGGTTACAAGGTTTTGTAAGGATGCCACATTAACATTGTTGGAAAGTTTTATGGAAGAACATTCGATCTGTTTCCAAGAAAATGCCCCCAAAACATCCACAGAATGTTGAACCTAAAACATTCTTCTGCTGTTAACAGTTAACATTATAGTAACATTAAATGACAACATTTTTCTGAGAACCATAAACAGAACTTTAAAGGAATGTTAGCCAAAGTTGTGGGAATGTTCCCTCCTATCTGGGAATATGCAAACCATGCACTGATTCCACCACCCACTTGTCCTAAAACTTTCATAATCAGATTTATGGTCGTCTTCTAACAAACCTATGTGAAACGCAAACACCTTCGTTTCCTTCCTGACTCAGCTGGAGGCTCGGAGATTTGTCATGGAACCAGTTCAGCTCAACTAACATGACCATGATACAGAGAGGTCATTTAGAAGAAGGTCTGTGAAGCAATGAGGTGGGATTTTCACAGCAGCAGCTAATGAAACCCCAAGGAGCTGATACAACCGATGACGTATTATTGTATTATAGAAGCTGCTGATCTGCATTTATGTTTGAATCATTTGCTATGCAGACGATATGCTGTTGTACACGTTCGTTATCAAAGGGTCTAAGTCGTACTCACATGGTTTGGTGAACTCTGCTTGGATAAAGGGAGCAAAAATTATACAATAAGTAGTTTCGCTTCTCCTCTTAGTGACAGTGAAAGTCCCGTCTTTGCTTACTTTTGATTGGTTAAAGACCAACCTTTTCCAACTCGGGGTCCATTTTCAAGTCTTAAATATTTTCACGGCTCAACTCCGACCCCGCAAATTTGGAGGCCATATTATACCATCTTAGAGCTCTTTTTCTATATTCAAATTAGTGCTGTCAAAATTAACGCTTTAACTTCGGAGATTAATATTAATTTTAGAACGCATTATAAAAAGATTAACGCAGTTTTCACAGTTTTGTTACTTCCTGTCACTGCTGACCTGTAACCTCTGATGACGTATGGAGCCAAACTAGCGAGCCGTCTGGTTTGAGCAAGATGGACAACGACGGACTTTTAGGCAGAAAGTTTCACTTAAAAAAATTTACGCCAATCTACGCTGCTGGAGTGTGGTGCTCGTGGGCGGATGACTTAATCTGTAGGTGAGAGGGTGACCGACTCCCTGGTTGAATGGATTGCAAAAAACTGTCGCCCAGTTAACATAGTGAGTGAGTGAGTGAGTGAGTGAGTGTGTGTGTGTGTGTTTGTGTCAGGGTTGGAGTGTGTGTGAGTGAAGAAGGGCTGAGCCAAATTGTCTCTATGGAGTGAAAAATGTTCAATGTTCGATATTTTCAGCAGGAATTTTCCTTGTTCTTTTTTATTGACTCCAGCACATTTTTTAAATTTAAATGACATGAAGATGAAACAATTTTTGGTTGTTATACTGGTAGTTCATGAAAGAATTGTTGTCCAAAAGCTTATCTGCACTTTATCAAAGGGCTGCAATTATTATTTTTTTCTGTTAGCACTGTAGATATGAGCCTTAAAGGCTTAAAAAGCTGAGTCAATGTTGATTGTGTTTCACAGGAAAGAAACTATGCTGAGAGATCAAAGAAAGTTATTAAATAAAATAGTCTTTGAATCTAAATTTACTGTCTTTGTGATGATTCTATATTAATTCCATGATTTTACTTGAGTAAATATCTGTTACAAGCTTCTGTCTTCAGTAGGAAAATGAGATTAATCTAGATTAATGTACTGATGAATTTATCTAGATTAATCTAGATTAACTACAGAAAATTGTGAGATTCATTTGTTAATTTTTTTTATCCATTGACAGCACTAATTCAAATATCTGAACATCTTTAACCCTTAGGATACCAAACCCACAGATTTCAAGTTTCCCAGAGTACCTGAATGTATCATGAGTAACGTCAGCCAATGTGTTAACAGAGCGTAAAGACAAGAAGTTTATCAACATTACTTTGGTTCTCATGTCCTCTTTAGAAATTTGCAGCTGTTGAACCATTTGCTAAATTATGTAACAAAAAACAGTCAACATTCCTCTGAATTTTGCCTGAACCCATAGAGGAGCAGGACTTCACTTTGTAGAGAAAAAAAGAGATCACAGTGAGTAAAAATATGTTAGTGAATCCTGGTTGTGTCCTACCAGTGCTCATCTACCAACTCCAGCCTCACCAAGCAGAGCAAACGTAACCTGGCTCTTCATTTTATTGATAAACTCACAGGTTTGAACAGATCACTGCAGAATAACTGCTGCATGTTGACAGGAATGAACATTAGCACAAACAGCTTAGCCCCTGTTTTAGCCTTTATCTTGCGTTTTAGCCCTTATTTCTCTGGTGTCGCCATGGAAACTTCAGTTTGCAGTAAATCAATTTGATCCTGCTCGACTTGGAAGCTGAAAAATAGTGTTTTGGCATTGTTTGGAATTAGCTTTTTTGGTGACTTTTTCACAATGACTAAGAAAGTCCTCGCTGTCCCTTTAAACAAAAACTTTAAAAGTACGATAACCCAGGTGAAAATCTGCATCAGGTCTGAGTGTATTCTGGTCTGAGTCAGTTTGGAGTACATGTGCATCTTTACGTGTGTTTGTCCTCCTTGGGGTCCGTCTCCCTGCAGCTGGGGAGGCTTTTTCTGTGTTCTGTTTTAGGAGTGGGTTTTCCAGCTGGCTGGCCTAATTCTGTCCCAGCATTTTCATTTTCCTTTACCTCAAGTTACCTCTGAAAGTCAAACAGGCAATATCCAAAGAAATCTGCTACCAGAAGTTTTAAAAAAATGCTTCCTTTCTCTGAACTTCGATCCAGAGTGCATCATTTTACCAACACAGCATCTGCATGTGTTTACTTAACCTTCTGCCTCATGCTCTTCTCGTCATCGGTCTCTGTACCGTGATCATGCTAACGGAGCCAAACTGGGTCTAAGACAAATCTCTGAGCACCGCGAGGAAACAAGCTGAGTCAGGAAGGAAACAAGGTGTTTGTGTCTCACCTGGGTTAGTCAGAACAAGACCATAAATCTAATTATGAAAGTATTAGGCCAAGTGGGTGGTGGAGTGTGCTCATGAAACTATCATGTGACTCAATCTGTTCAGCTACTGTACGACTGAGGACAACAGGAAATTAATTCTAATTCAAGACTTTACCTGAATCGCCTCTGAGCGTTGTGTATTCTTTTACTTGGAGTCTCTGTTTTATTTAAGTACTTCACACCTTCAACCAGTGGTGTGCACAGAAGGTGGGCAGGGGGGTCAGTTGCCCACCCTCGGGACCTAATTGTTTAAAAGCACAAGCTTAAGTGCCCTCTTCGGAGACAAAATGCGTGCTTAAGTGGCCTCAAGGGAGACAAACTTGTGCTACAGTTCCTTTTGGGGAGCTAAAACAAAAGCCACAGTGCCTTTCTGGTTGGCAAACCACTCATCTGCCCCTGCAGGCTGCGGCCCCCTGGTGGGTCCGTGAAGATGTTGCAAGTGGGCCGCCAAATCATTTCCAAAACAGATAAAAGAAGATCTGCACCCCATTTATTTTTAAAGGCTGGGTTACGGCATCCGTTGGTTTCCATTCCCAAACCGCAGTGGGCAGTGTATCGCAAACACTTGATAGGGCATTTAAATAGAGTAGAAGAAGTCTGCCTTTGTTTTCATGGGTTACAACCAAGCGGCAACCTCTGGTCTGAAAAAAATGAGACAACACAGAAGTGCTAAAAAGCTGCTGTTCCTCAAGTGACCACCTGAGGCTGGCTCCGAAGTACCGGAAGTCACACGAATGCAAAAAAAGCTGTTTTCAGAGCCGAAATGAACGTATTTAAAGCCTGGTACAAACTCTGTCTCCCGCCTGGATCGCTGATTTCACTAACGGCACACACTGTGAGGGGGGTGAATTTTTTTCTAACTCAGCCGTTTGGAAGATATTAAGATCGAGAGCTCGCCCAATCAGAGCCACAGCTCAGATCACGTGACTAACGGGCGCCCAATAGCTGTGAGTTTGGGCACTCGTCACTCGTCCCATTTGCAATATGGCTGCGCCCGCCGCTTAGCCTCAAAACGGAGCTGCAGTGACAGATGGGTGACGTCACGGAGACTACGTCCATGTTTTATACAGTCTATTTTTTCACCTATTCCTCCTCCAAGACAGTGTATAAGGGTCGCTTAAAGAAAAAAAATTTTTTACAGGCAAATTTGCAAGTTCATGACATAAACGTTTATGTCATGTTGTGATTCTGAATGTTAATAATGCAATGACTCTGGGCTCCAACCAGCAATGTCTCTTTGTTGCTGAGTACAAGTTAAAAGTTTATCCTGACAAAGCTGTAAAGTTGGCCCATGATGCAGTAAAATTCCAAATTTGCCACTTAATAAACTCAAAAGTTGGTTACTTAAAAAAAAAAAAAAAATCTTGAAGTGGCCCTAATGTGCCCCCATACTCTTCTCTGTCGAGTGTGACCACAAGGAATTTTCATCACATTGTTATCATGGTGATCTCCGTACTATGAATCAAATCAATGCCTGTGTTTTCAGACACTCAAAGCTCCGGTTCGGCTGCCATGTTGTCCGTGCGTCTCTGCCTGGCAATTACAAATTTTCATAGGTGTAAATTTTCCACGTGAAAGGGACCAGACGAGGCTGCTAAAATGATGTCATTTGTCCGCACGGAGCCATGAAGACCTCGCGGACACGTCAAGCATAAACCAGGCTCAAGCATTGACTGTATATAGAATGGACAGCGTGCTTCCGCCTGTCACCGTTCTGAGATTTTTGCAGCCAGAGTTTGCGCAGTAGAGAATTTCCGGTGGAGCCAAGTAAAAAAGAGAAATAAAAATATTTATTTCTTCTTCTTCAGAAGGTTTAGTCTCCTTTTGGCTCTTTCCCGAAGTTTCTTATATCCCCGATAAAAACTACTCACGAACGGCAGCTGTCAACTATCGTAAAACGAAACTTATATCCTGGTTTTTAACGTCCAATAACTAATGAGAAACTAACTTCTCAGGAAAAAAAACACCTGAACACCATGCAGCCAAATGACATCGTCATACTACCTTATTGTAAGGATGAGAGAAACGTTTCTACCAGGTATCGTAATTTTTTAAAGTTTTCCCGGCTCATATCTGGAATACACGGGGAGGCGGGGCTTATGACCTATACTGCAGCCAGACACCAGGGGGCGGGGCATCTGCTGGAGGCTTCAGTTTGAGCCGAACGTCGTTACGTCCACTCATTATACAGTCTATGGGCTCAAGTCAGACCTTCTCCCTGCTCACGAGAGCTGCTTAGAGTTTGCAAAGAAAAACAGCATTCTACAACTTAAAACCAAGAACCATGCAGGAGTGTAGAGTATTAATTGTTGATTTCACATATCTTTAAGTCACAGCTCTCATAATGGTGCAGGTATACCCCCCCTCTCCATCCAGAGTCAGGCCTGTTTCCTGTCAGAGGTACACAGTGTGAAAGCGGCTGCCAAACGGCAGATGTTGAATTAGCTTTGATTCATTTACAAGATTGATGCGTCCATCGCAACTGTCCCAACACGCCGCCCGCTTCTTCCTGATTCAGCAGAGTCCTTCACAGCAGGCAGACGTTTGTCACCAGCTGGACTCGGATCAGCTTCTGGAGCAGCGACAGCAGAGAGATAAAACATGAACTGAACCCCGTCCTGTCTGCGTCAGTCGTGTGAGAGGAGAGGAGTTAGAAACAGAGAGGGACAGCAAACCAAATGTTGTAAGGAGAAACAAGAGAGGAGTGAACGCATGGAATGAGACAAGGAAACATGAAGCAGAAAGCAGAAAATAAGAAAGGAAAAGGCAGGATTGTAAGGGTGGAAGTGACAGATAGCAAAAGAAAACAACAAAAGGAAAGTCACATTTTATAAGAACAATCAGAATATGGCATTGAAAAATCACAAAAGATGAGTTGAGGAGAGAGAGGATGAAATGATAAAAGAATAAGAGAAACTAAAGTTTGGAGGACAGATAATCAGAATCAGTGATTTTCTGACTTTCACCTTGCTGCCATCAACACATTTTGGGGACAAAGAACAGATCCGTATGTCCCACGCGCTGCTGCCGCCCCCGCCGCCTGGCTCGCCTCCTGACTCAGCGCACAGTCCCCTCTCTACGGACCAGTCGCACCAGTTTGCTGACACAGCTCCGTGTCACTGTGTGCGATCATGTGTGTGTGGGAGCCGAGGTTCCTGCCAGTCGGCCAGCTGCTGCAGAAGTAGGCCAGAAAATTGACTAACAACAGCGGGCAGACACCAGCTGTGTGAGTGTGTGTGTGAGTGTGTGTGTGTGTAAAAAGACAAAGAACAGCCTCATGGAAGTTGTAGTAAAACAGAGAGTTGATGAAGTTGTTAGATAAATAGATGGTGTGATGTTTTTGGATTGTCTGGTCCAGCCTCTAAGGGTTGTCATTATCCCAGTTTTGTCACATGTAGTTGCTCCCAAGTGCAAGTCGTTTGGAAAGAGAATTCACAACTACATTTGAGATAAGTGGTGTTATAAGGGCGTGATTAAGCTTAAAGGTAGAGTATGCAGAATCTAAAAATGAAAAATGTAGTTTTTACAGAAATAATCCTGCTCTGTACATGTGTAACAGTCTCTGTGTGTCCTTCACCCCCTTGTGGACCCCCTCTTCGTCTGCTTTGTTATTGTTATGGTTGAGCTGGAGACGCTTCTGGGTCATGCCGAGTTTGCATGTGACTTTGTGTGTTGCCGATGGCGAGCAGGACACGCTATCCTGAAGCGTCTACGATAGCGGAAAAAGAATGATTCCATATCCGCAGCGTATCTCATTTACCTGCAGGAAGTCAGGTGCTCTTGAGTTTCTCTGGTGCAGGTGCTGGCAGGACTGTGTTTTACTGTCTATGGTGTGTTTACGAAGCTACGACTGTTAGCCATGCTATTAGCTGCGGTTGAGGGTAGTGAGCATGCGCTGCAGCTGACACTGAGCCACAGAGGAGGAGATGAGTTTGGATGCTGTTTGTAAACAGAGAAGTGAAAATTTCTGCATACTTCACCTTTAACATAGATTATCAAGGACTTTCAATTCTCACAGTAAGCAAAACAATAATAATCATAATAAAATAAAATGTGGGTACTTTTTTTTTTTTTTTTTACTCAAATGAAGAAAGATCATTATGCACACCTGCAGTCGCACATATTACTTCAGTTCTATGTTATGTAACAATAATTTATGTCAAAAAGCTTCTAAATTGCATTGAAATCATTTGATTTTTATAGCCGGCTATTGACTACATGTAGATCTTGGTACTTTAATATATACCATGCTGAACATCATTATCTTCCGGACCTTTGCTTTAAGAAATTTCATCTGACTGGACCTCTTCAAATTTTAATCGAAGACCCCTGAGATATGGGTTTGTGTTACTCTGGTTATCATGTGACCCCAAGGACTCCAAGAACCCATGTCAACAACTCTGCTTACAATGGCTTAAATGAACCTCACAAACAAGGTCAACGACTCAGCTTGGGATGAAAACGTTTGATTGAAGATCTCAACAACTCTGAAGATTTGACATTGTGTTCAATGACCACAGATGATAAGCACTCAACGACTCCGAGGAAACATGTCAACAACTCTACTTCCAACAACCGCAGACAACTGAAGGCTTGGATTTATTACAGAAACACAAGCAACGACTCAGCTTAAGACAACAACAGATGATTTAAGTCCTTAATGAGTCCCAGAAACAGGTCCCTAACCAAAAACCAAGAACTGCAAATGTTTGAAGATGTCAACAAATGCTAGGAACCACATTAACAACTCTGCTAACAAAGACCAGGGAAAACAAATCCGCAACCACTCCTACGGCTAAAATATACCACATCTGTCTGCGTTCCACCTCCACAGTGTCATGGCAGAATCGATCGAGCGGAATGGGAAGTGGTGCCTGGAAACCATCGAAAAAGAGCCTGTTACTTTCAAAATCAAACGAACCCCGTCAAAATATGGTCCTGTTTCCCTTGACTACAGCAACAAACGGACGTAATGAGCAGAAATTTTCCAGGAGTCAACAGGTTTAAGCTTTTACAGACCAACATGAATGAACACAGACCTCTGTATGGAGTGGGGAGCACGGGAACTCATCTATCTCGCGACACCAACTGTCTGTCTCCAAAGACCCGAGCGTTTGTCTAGTGTGAATTTTTTATTTCTCTTTGCCATTTAAAATCAGTAAAACCCAATTAGTATAAAACTTAACTTGGTCTTTGTACAGGATGTTATGTTTTTAATGTTATTAAATAGCTACTAGTTTTGGTAAGTGTTATTGTTCATAAATACACTTTTTTTCCTCACTGTAATGGGTGTTAAGTTGTGAATGTCACCAAAAGATGATGTAGCAAGTGTCTCTTATAGATTAAGGTTTTAAATACTGAAGTTTCATGTGTCTGAGAGGCAGAAATGTAATGTTCTGGTCTTAGGAGGTTAAATTAGCTTTTAATCTGTGATGCACTGTTGTTTTATTCCATCTGAATTATCTTTCTTGATTTATGTATTTACTGTATGTATAGCCTTTTAATTGTGAAGTGTCTCTGAGTCTCTGAAAAGCGCTATGTAAATAAAAATGTATTATTATAGTTATTGTTATTGAATTCTTTTTGCTTCACATTTATTGCTGCTTCTTTTTTATGTCTGTTTCTTGAGTAAGTTCACTCTCCCTGTTTACTTTTGGCAGCTTTAAAAACTTTTGATGAATATGCAGAACCTTAATGTTGTAACAGTTTTTATGTGTATAATAAAAATTACAGCAACAGCATGAGGCAGGAAATATGGACGAAAAAGATCCAAGGTTTCTCTCTCAACATGTACGCTTTGTTTAGGTGTGTGTGCGTTTTCCGAAGTTGGTAGATTTATCTGCGTTTGAGTTTTCGTCCCACGTAGAGCAGCGGTTTTCGTCGGTGAAGGATTGTGTCTCTGCACAAGTGTGTGTGTGTGTGCGAGTGTGTGTTCCTTCACGCTGTGATTACAAAGCACAAACAGCAGCATGCCTCCCCGCTGCTCCCTCTGGCTGTCACTAAGACAGAGTGTGTGTGTCGGCCTGAATGGCGACGCTCCCCCACCGCTAATTATTCATCACACAAGAAGAAAGGTCGGGCGGACGAGAAAACCTCAGCGAGCTGCGCTAACGAGTCGGAGCTGCAGCGTAAAGGAACTCTTCTGATGAATGAAGGTCAGCGGTTGCTTTTCGGTGATACAGTCGTAGCAGACAATGCTGCTTTGACTCCGGGTTAAAAGGCGGGAATAATTACAAAACCGCCAAACGAGGGAGCCGAAAAATGAACTTGACCTGGACGTAGGGTTAGCATCATTCACAGATTAATCAGGTGCATTTTTACTTATTTAGAAAAGCATTCCAATCCTCCAAATACAACAATACAACATGAGTCAAACTGGAGTGACTAAGGGTCTTGCTCAAGGGCACTGTGGCAGTAAACTCCGTCTGCCACACACACCCACACACACCTTACACTCTACACCTGAGACCTTTCAGAAACAAGACGTCGCAGCAGGAGACACCACCGCTGCTGCTGCTGCTGCTTCTGCTGCTCACTGAAGCAGAAACACACACACACACACACACACACACACACACATACACTGACTAACACACACACACACACTCCTGATTCCCTCTCAATTGCGTGACGTGAAGCTTCACAACATTAACCAATGAGTTGGCATTTAGAGGACCAATGGGGCAGCTAATCTAACTCCCGCTGTCTGCACAGATGTGTGTGTGTGTGTGTGTGTCTGTCTAAGTGAGTGTGTGTCTCTCTAGGTGTGTGTTACCTAAATGTTTGTGATTTTTGTGGGTTTATCATTCCCGTATGAGGTGATATAGATATATTTTCCTTTATATTTCCATAGAGTGTGTGTATGGGTATGTGAAAGAGAGTTGAAAAGGTTTCACATTTTGTTACAGAGGCTACATTTCTGTCTTTACCTTTATGAGACAGTTTGGAAACACAACCTGTGGTGTGGTATTGATCCGAAAAATACAAGACCAGTATCACCGATATCAATACGTTTTACATGGAAAAGCAGTTCATCAAAATAACACACAACCACTAAAACGAATGTTTCTGTCCATGACTGAAAGTAAAAAACTACTTTTTAAAAACATAAAATAATCATACGCTTTAATATTTTACCTGCTTTCTCGTAAAACAGTACTTTTGAATATTAATGTACAACAGCAATTCATTTTTATCAATATTTAAGATATCATATTGATGAAACAGCTTGAACATACTGGCTGAGTACCCATCACAGAAACATAAAAATAATTAGGAAATCAGCAATTTACTGATAATTAAAAGTAGTGGGCGGTGGTTTCATAAATTTGTTAAGCAAATTATAACATATTTGGCAGAATGCTCATAAGCGAAGTGAGTGAGAGGAGAAAATGAAAGTGAAAGTTAAATCTCAATCTCATCACATAATTATTGATCATATATCGATATGTGGGATCGATCGGTCCACCTTTACATACGACCAAAGTCCCCAAAATTGCAATTCCACCAGTGTCCACTTGAGTCCCATGGAGTCCCAAGTGAAAACATTCAACTGCAGAGATGAATTAAAGATGTTTACATTAACAGTTTGGGTCAATGTAGAGAAACTTTTCACTCACTTAGGGAAGTAAAACAGAGCTCACGCTGAATAGAAGTGTGTTGGAAGAGTTTTTTGTTTTCTCCTGGAGTCAGAGTTCCTGACTTGCGTTGAGTTTCTGCAGATTGTTAAAGTAGAAACTGGCAGACCGAGTAAAAACGCTGATGTGTGTTTATTTTAGGCCTCATGTCTTGCTTTCAATCCATTTTTTTTGTTTTTGTCTGAGGTGCTTTATATCGATTACTGAACTGAAACAACAAAATTTAACAATGGAAATGATTAGAGTTGTTCCGATGCCCATTCTCGTATCGGAAATTGCTCCAATACTGCAGAAAATGCTGATATCAGTTAACAGGACTTAAGTGACATTGGGCTTCAGCTGGTGCCTCAGTGTTGTCTAACTGTCACAGTGTTAGATAAGATTTAAGGATCCAGCAACCTTTACGCCTCGTTACACCTGTGTGTGTGTGTTTACATCATATTTAAGTGTGCAGAGACTGGCCCCATTTAAATAGAGACAACAGGGGCTAAATGCAATCACCTGGCAGGGGATCATTCAGCAGCACTTCTGAGTACTGATCAATAACAGATCGATGCAGCGCACAGCGGAGAGCCAGTGAGACTGACGGGGGCAGCGTCTCCGCCAACAGGTGATGTAATGAGGCGTTCAATAAGACTTTATTGCAGGAAAAGTGTTTATTAAGGCCGCCTTCAGCACCAGCAGAGGGGGTTTCCTCACACACACACTCACACACACACACACACACTGATAATAACTCTGCCAAGTGGGCTGATTGAGTGTCGGATTACCTTTCGCTTGTTTTCATTGGATTACCCAACCGGCGTAACGGGGAAAAGCCTATTAGTAACCATGGAAACAGAAAGCCGGGGTAATCAAAGCTCTAATTAGAGGAGCAGGCGGACGCTGCAATCAGCGGAGTGGAGAGCAGCTCGAGCGGCTCCGGCTCCTTCTCCGTTTGTGAGAGGAAACTAACACAGACGTCAGACACAGAAAGTTCCCAGAAAAACCTTCCTGAACATTTTTCAGGCACAATGCGGTGGAAGGAAATTAAAACTGCACAATTAATCGTGAATTAGATTAAACCACAATTTATCCTAATGCAATATTCTAATCACAGACGGTGCAATATTTCTATAACCAGATGTTTTCTGTTCTACACCAGAGTTACTCGACCAAAGAGACAAACTGTTTAAAACCACCTTTACAAAAGAAACAATCTAAGTGGTAAAAAGAGGCAAAAACAGCAAAGAGTAGCAATAAAACTTAGTTTGAGGCAGTAAAAATTGCCAAAAAGCAACAAAAGCTGCTATTTAAATTGGGATAAAACCTGGAAATACTCATAAGGTAGCAAATGAGGTCCAAAAGTGGCAAAAAAGGGTGAAAAGTGTCTAAAATGGCCCAAAAAAGCAACAAAAATTGCCTTAAAAAATTCAGAAAGTAGCAAAACTTGTGAACAAAATGTGAAAAGTGAGAAAATGGCGAGAAAGTTGGGACTTTCACTTGGGAAATAGTCACTTTGGTGAAAAAAAACAGTCCAAAAGTGCAAAAAAAAAAAATAAAAATAAAAAATCAGTGAAAAGTGTCAAAAATGGGCAAAAACAACAAAAATTGGCAGAAAATTAGGAATGAACCTGGAAAATAGTGAGAAGGTATAAAAAAATGCTCCAAAAGTGGCATTAAAGAAATGAAAATTAACTAAAATGGACTAAAAGCAGTCACAGTTGTAGTGGTAGTGGGTTGTTTTTGGTCCGTATTTGTTGTAACTGTTTATGTCCTAAAATGTATTTGTTAAAAACATAAAAGGTGGGAACCTAGAATTAATTGCACAAAACATTGTAATTGCAATATAGGAAAGGTCGAGACCAGAAATATTTATGTATCAGGTTGTAAACGTGTGCATTTCATCTATAAAGTTGGACGTTTTAACATGGAGCTCTATGGGGACCGACTCACTTTTGACTAGCCTCTAGTGGACACTTAAGGAACTGCAGTTTTCTGGATTTCCTCTGTGGCTTCATTTCTAATTTCTTGAGATTGCTGGTTGGTGTCACCAGGCTTTATCTGCATTTTTTTTGCCATCACTAAAGGTGGAGTTTGAAGCTTGTAGTTGCAAACAAATTCAAGAGTGAGGTTTATAGTCGAAGCTCTGACTCACTACATTCTCCAGTGGACACAAAGTTCATACAGATGTGAAAAAGGTGGATGTCAAAGCCCCTGAATCTGAAACCACAAACTGAAAACTCTCTTGGATGAATCAGATGAGTGTGTAGCAGTGAGTCGACCCTGCTCGCTCACTCTCCATCCCTCTTCCCTCCACATCTCGTCTCTGTCAGCGTCCCAGCGTCCAACACGCCTCGCCGGAGGGCACGTCAGCATCACTCACCCGATCCATCACCGCGCTGAAGTTTTTGGTATGTGAGTGAACGTCAGGTTGCGATTCATCGTCCCGGTCGCCCTCGCAGACTCACTGATTGAATTCTGAAACTCCAGCGATGAGCTTTTAAGGCCTGGGGACGATAACGTGGAGCGAAATCTGATCCTCTGCTTTTCCAGAGTCACTGAAGAGAGGACGCAGAGCAACAAATGACCCAGAGAGAAAGTCCAGGATACTAACATGTTTTAGGTGATATTAGGTGATTCAAGTTCTCTTCACAGGCAGATGTTTTAAAGCAACAAATAATCAAAATGCAAACACAAAGAGGAGAAGAAAAAGACTCAAACATACCCCCCCACCCCCCATAAAGCCTCTTGAAGATCCTTCAAATATACACAAAGATACTCAAATATGATTAAGTAGCTTCATAATCCATAGATTTATTCAGGAAACTCCTTTTTTTGCATGGAGTGAAAATTTTCTATTATGTAAACTTGAAAAATCTGTAGAAGCTCGGTCCGCTGATTGAAAATTTAAAATGAAAAACTGGTTTTGTTGTTGTTGGGTTTTTTTTGGCCAATATTAAGTCAAAAGCTTGCAATAAATATTCAAATAAATGAGGAAAAAAGTCGGAGTTTTGATTTTTATATGTCAAGATTTTGACATTGTATCTCAAAGATTCACCTTTTTTATCTAATAATTTTGACCTTTAATCCCAGAATTATGCCTTTTGTCTCATAATTTTGACTTTGTTTCTCAAAATTCCAAGATTCTAGTCTCAAGATTTTGACTTTTTATTTAAAATTTTAAAAATTTTATGTAATGAGTGATTTTTATTCCATATTAAGTCATAATTTCAGACAGGAGTTCAAAGTAATAAGAAAAAAAGTCAAAAGTTAAACTTTCTTTGAGATTCTTTTATTTTCTAATCTCTACATCGGTATTTTTTTTCTCAAAATTTTGACTCTTTATCTTAAAGTTTTGACATTTGATCTCATTTTTTTGACTCTTCGTCTCAAAATTTTGACCTCAAGTCTTACACTTTAAACCCTTCACATAAAAAGTCCTACTTCAAACCCAGAATTTGTATTTTTTCTAAATAAATCCCAGTTTGGAGTTCAAAGTTTTTTCTTCACTTTTGGCGGCAGCCTCTAGTGGACGCTTGAAGAACTGCAGTTTTGGGCTTAACAATTGTTTCTTACTCAAAGATATTAAACAGAAAGCTCAGTTAATGTAATCTACCATAAAGAATACTCAACTTGGTCTAACTTCTGAAAATAAAGAAATGAACTTATCAGTTGCATTAGCACACACACACACACACACACACACACACAAACAGGGATGTGGAGGCAGAATCTTAACACCCATCAGAGGTTGAATGTTATGCAATAAAAGATGCCTCTAAACATTCACAAATAGACACACAAGCACACACACACACACACTCACACACAAACAAGCACACACACACACTTGTATCCACCAAAGAGATAGATGGAGCACTTAAAGCTTCAGGTCATCGGTTCTGTATGCAACAAACAAAGCAGACATGACATGGCCCTGTGTGTGTGTGTGTGTGTGTGTGTGTTTGAAACAAGGCAGTGCTTCAGACACTCATGTTCTTTGTCGTCTGAGTCTGGGTTCACTTCCTTTTGCTTGCAGGGTTTATTTTACATTTTAACGTGTGTGATTCTGTAATATCCAGGATTAAAGTTACTTGTGACAGAAATTCATGTGTGTGTGTGTTTATTCACATCCACCTCTGTGTCCAGCTTCCTGTGTCTGTAAACTAACATCTCAACTCTCTCTCTCTCTCTCTTTCTCTCGCCCTCAGTGTGCGTGGCGAGGTTTCAGTGCTGCGACTTCGACACGACAGCGGGTCCCGGTCAATTCTGGTGGAGGACGAGGAAGACGTGTTACCAGATCGTGGAGCACAGCTGGTTCGAGTCCTTCATCATCTTCATGATCCTCCTCAGCTCTGGAGCGCTGGTCAGACACACACCTACAAAAACACACAGACACACACACACACAATCTACACCACTTTTATGTCTGATGCAAAAAAACAAAGTAGATAATAGCACCAAAGGAGGAAAAATAACCTCCTCACTCTCTCTGCTGCCCCCTTCAGGCCTTCGAGGACATCTACATCGAGCAGAGAAGGGTGGTGAAGGTGGTGCTGGAGTACGCAGACAAGATCTTCACCTACATCTTCATCCTGGAGATGCTGTTAAAGTGGATCGCTTACGGCTTCAAGAAGTACTTCACCAACTACTGGTGCTGGCTGGACTTCCTCATCGTGGACGTAAGTTGACCTCAGGTTGATTCGTTTTGCTTCAAGATAACGAGAAAGCTTGTAAATGAACTGAAAGATGGACGACATGCCACAATCTCTTGTTGTACAAAAGTGAAGCCAAAATGCTGCTGGGATCAACATTGACATACAAAGACTAGATACTCCAGCTTCCATATTGACATCATACTCCTTTCTCTAACAAGTTTTCTCACGTACACAGCTTTGGAGGAACCTCATTGGTCAACAGACCCGTCAATCAAATCCTCTCTTTTTAAAGTTTTTGGGAGGAGAAGTGACATTTGGATTCAAACTAAGGCCACCAAATGGGGTGTGACGAGAGGCGCTTTTATAATTCCCCTTTTTATGGCCCCTTATGGCCCTTTACCACTGACCTGTCTTGGCCCTACTCTACTCGCCTCTACTCGACTCTACCCGGTTTGTGTTGCGTTTCCATGAGTGCGGTACTACGCGTCAGACGCCAGTTTTTAGTATCGGCTCTACCCTGGTTCCAAGTGAGCTGAGCCGATACTAAAAGGTGACGTGGACGGACTGCCGGTCACTCATTGGTCAGAGAATGTCGTCACCGAAGCTTCTGACTCTGAACAAATCACTTACAAGAAGCAAATGAATAAGTCAGCGACGGGTTTTTAATGACACTTAAACCCGACGGCACAGAACCAGACTGAATGAAGACAAAATACAGCCCTAAAATACTCCTTCATGATTCCTAAATAAGTTAAAAGTCCTTTTTAAACAAAAAAGAAGTTAACCGCAAAGATAGTTTGATTTAAATTAAAGAGTCTTTTAAATTAAATCAAAGTTCGTCGGTGCAGGAGCGATCTGTCTGCCACGAGAGTCTTTAAGCACCAATCAGTCCATTAATCCACAGGGAACCAAAAAGGAAAACCAGTTCAAAGAAGAATGATTGATCAACAACAAATCTCTGGTATACCAGGCCCAAAAATCAAAATTAAAGTGATCTCACTGGATCCAGGGAAGAGTTGATGTCAGGAAGCAGCTCCTTCATTTTCCTCCAAGGCTGTTGTTTACCTCCGTTGTCATGACGACTGACATTGAGCCGCTGTATTACTTTAATGAAATCTTTTGAAAGCTTTTGTTTTTCCTTTAAAGACCACGGTGGCACATATGTTAAATCTTCTTTCATCTTTAATCCTTAATCTTACGTAATCATCATGTTCTCCATCTCCCTTACCTCTATTCAGAAAAGCTCGAGGTTCAAATGTCACTCTAGATCTGCTTTTTTATTGTTATTAAACATCAAAGCTGCAGAGACGGTATTATTATAAAGCATGTGGTTTTGAAATTATTAAAATACTGAACTTTTTCGAAAGCTAAAATGTTAAAGTTAAATGTATTTGAGGTGATATTAGTTTGACCCAGGAAGCCCTGAATGTTTTGGCCTCACTTTTGGAGAGCAGTCACGTCGTCCATCTTTTAAGAAACTAGTATTTGACGGTGTTTACGGTTTTCACAAGAGGAAAATATACGTTGGCGTGCACAGTGACCCATAGGAGGAACAGTCTGCTTTAATGGACTCTTTACATAAAAGGGACGAGCGACATAAAGAGACAAGAGAGAGAGACAACAGGCCCAAACAGCCTCAGGTTAAACGATCAGCCGAGGTTTCTTAACACACAGGAAAACACACACACACACAGAAAGATGTGTGTATTTGGACTCTCACTCTCACTCCTCAGGGTAAGATTATTCAGGAGCACACACACACAAACACACACACACACACACACACACACACACACACATATATGGTTTATGATGCACATCCTACAAATACATGCACTGAGCCAGGGTCTTACTCTCTCTCCCTGTCTTTGTCTCTCTCTCTCTCTCTCTCTCTCTCTCTCTCTCTCTCTCTCTCTCTCTGGCTGCCTCCTGCTTCCCCGTCTTCATAAATATCTCTGCATGTTGTGACGTTTTTATTTTGACTGTATGGCCTGGAGAGAGAAAAAGAGACGAGTTGAGTCACTGAAGTTTAACTATGCAGATCTGAGACAACAAACAGGATCTTTTTTACTAAACGACAGCGACAGAAAAGGGCGCAGCTGGAGGCATCTGTATTTGGCCACTAGGGGGCGGAAAATGCTGCAGAAAGCTGTCAAATACAAACTTTAGACCAGGGATGTCCAAACTAAGGCCCGGGGGCTAATTGTGGCCCGCCGTCTATTTTTATGCGGCCCCCAGCTTTCATTTTAATATGTATTAATTTTGTAATTCAACCCTCTGATGCATGAATTATGAAAGTCAGTGTCAGGATTTTTCCCTTTAGTGTTTTTATTTATATTAAGGCATGGAAAATAGATTTCCATTTTATTTTTTCAAATATTTGTAACTGAGCATTCAACATAAAACAGTGCACTTAATGTAAATATGACTTTTTTTTGTTTGACTTTTTTGGTTATTTCATGAATAACCTTTTTTTTAATGCTTTGCAAAACATTTTAACTCTCTTTCACCCATTTTAACACTGAATAATTTGTAGTTTTTATGCTGTTTTACCCTCAAATGTTTGTCGATAACTTCTTTTAAAAATACATATGTATTTGGGAAAAAATTGAAAACATTTCTTCAGGCCCAAGGAAGAATAAAAATATCCTGACACAGGCTAATATGAATTTCCACCACATGAACCATTGAATTTAGGAGTAAATAACTTTTAAACAGGTGTCCACTGTAGTGACCACTATGCACCACAGGGTTCAATCAATCATGAACTAATTGTGTACATTTACAGTTTCTGTCAGATGCTTGTAAAGACCTAAATATATTTGGCAACATCTCATAAGGATTTAAATTACACCTCATAAAAGAAATTTTAATAAAAAACACATGAGAGGACAAAAGGCTGAAGTAAAGTTACGAAATGGTGAAGAAATGACAAAAAATCCTCAGAATGCAGGATCAGAAATCTTTGGGGTTGAAAATGTTCTTATAAACAAACATGATAAATTACAGATCCTGATCCTGCCATAAAAAAACGACATTTTTCTCAGATTTGGTTTTATCTCATAGGTCTTCAGTAATAACACGAGCATGTTTGACTAAAGTTGGAGACAGTTTTTTGTTTGTTTGTTTGTGTTTTTTACAGAAACTGCCAAAACGGAAAACTTTTCAAATTGAGCACTCATCTGTTACTGTCACTGTTGTTGAGGATTTCCCGAGATTATTTCATAGATATGAACGACTCGGACACAGAGTCAACTTGCAGCCTCTTGCGGGATCTTTATTGAAGATTCAACACATCACAGCTCACAACATCAAGATAGACGGACTCCCACTCTTCCTAGTTGCCTTTCCCATATAAAGAGTTTCAACGACGTCATTGCTCTGTTTACTTCCTTTTTGTTGCTATAAGAGATGGGCCTCGTGTCTCTGTTCAACTCTAGCCCTGTCACTTGTATCCTGTGAAAAAATCCAAAACAATGAATCTTGGTGACCAGCCAGGAGTTCTAGCCAATCTTATATCCTGTTTTTATGGGAACTTTATTCGCATAACTAATGGCCTCACCTTCCTTGACCCTTGAGTATGTTTTGTTCTGGGTCAGACTGGCCCAGTGCTTCTCAGCTACAATAATATTCTCTTTACACATTTAGTTCATGATCATACAGTTAATAACATTACATACATTATTAATTCGCTTCCACACTGTTAAGAAACGTGTCTGTAAGAGCCGTCGGTGGTCCTTTTGGAAAAAAGTTTGGACACCTCTGCTTTAGACTGTTTTAAAGAAGTGGGTGGAGCCTCTTGTATTGCAGTGATTATGTTGACCAGCAGGGGGCACCCACAAATACAAGTCTATGAGAAAACATATCTACTTTGACTCTAGTTATCCCTTTAGTAACCATCCTTCTAATGACTTTATGGTCTCCTTTAATTAAACAACAACTTTTTCAGGGCTAAGAGTTGAAATGTAGAGTTGTGCAGTCACTTTTCACTCTCAGGGTTGGTTAGTGTAGAGTGTAACCCCCCCTGTGTGACCCCCACCCTGTAGATCTCAGTGGTGGGTCTGCTGGCTCAGTACATCTCCATGGACCAGATCACCACCATGCGAGTGCTGAGGACGTTCAGGGCTCTCCGTCCTCTCCGTGCTGCGTCCCGCTTCGCTGGTATCAGGGTAAGAACGAGCTGGGCTTACCTGGAGCTCCGCCCACCAACCCATCGACCAATCAAAACTGCTGCTCAGCGGTGGGACTCAAACGCTTGTTAGAGGGTTTAGAGATGCTGATGTTTCCGGGAAAATGGGAGTTTTTTAAACCTGGGTGATTTTTGACATACTTTTGGGTCTGATATGGTGCAAAATTTCACAAGTTTAAAACTCTTTCAGGGGGTTTGTCTGACAACATTACAGAAAGAATCTCTTTTATTTAGTCAGATTTTTATGTTGTTATGTGACTGTGGGGTTTTAAACACTTCAACATAAATTATTTTCCTCATGGTGGCACAAAAATACCTCATTTAATCACACAGGAGGCGACCAGCAACTCATGCCCTATGACACTGATTCTCAACCTGCGGTCCGCGGCCCCTTGGTGGACCGCAAAGGTCTTACAAGTGGGCCGCCCGATCATTCCCAAAATAGCATGATTTTAGTTGAGGGTAATGATATAAAGATACAAATATACAGAATAATGAATTATGTTAAAAGTCGGATAAATTTTAAAACAAATTAAAACTGTTCAAATAGTCATATAGGGGGGAAAAAAACTTTAAGAAAGCATGTCAGAGCCCAGGATGTAACATGACCCAAAATGCAACAACAACCTGAAATGTACTGAAAGAAAAAAATGAAATAAAACCGAAGAAACAAAAAGAACGCAGTAAAGCCCAAAATATAAGAACTTACAGCTTGTTACACTGCAAAAAGTTAATGCATTTTGGGCTCAGCATCTGTGACAATAATGACCAGTTATTAAAATTTGGGTTTGATTTCATTTTTCCTATTACATATTGGGTCAAGGTGTTATAGACCTCGGTAAACTGCAAACATTTTTGAGACTTAAAGATGGGCCCTGAGTTGGAAAAGGTTGGGGACCACTGTCCTGTGAGATAAAATTACTGCTTTTGTGAATGAGGTTTGGCTGAGATTTGTTCATTTCACGGCCTTTTATTTCTAGAAACAAAAGTATTTCCAAACCTTTAGTGTCAAATTCTTATTCAGACCCAAGATATGAACAAAATCACCCAGGTTGAAGACTAACAGAGTCACTAAACTGACTCATTGAGATGTAATTTCTACGTAAAAATAATGATCATTCCCTCCACAGTTTGAATACAGGAGCCGCTGTGTTTATCACCCACAGTTCCTGCAGTGAAGCTGAGTTTTTTCCACAGGTCCGAGCTCAAATTCTCTTCAATTCTCTTCCTCTTCCTTGCAGGAGTCTCCAGTCAGCTGATAAGCTCGCTTTCCTCCTCAGCTCTGATTGGCTGATCCTCTTTTTTTCTCTTTTATTAGAATAGACGTTAACTGTCCTTCTCTCTTTCCTCCTTTCTCTCTCTTTGTCTGTCCTTTCCCACCTCTACCTCTACTCTTTCTCTCTCTCGCTCTCTCTCTCTCTCTCTCTCTCTCTCTGTCGTCCAGGTCTCGTTGGTCAGTTTGGTCGCTAACACGTTGGGTTATTCAGACTTTGCAGCCATCAAGTCTCTGCGGACGTTGCGGGCGCTGCGGCCCCTCAGAGCCCTCTCCAGATTTGAAGGCATGAGGGTAAGAGTCAGTATTAACACAGAGATAAAAAAAAAAACACACCTGGACACCTCATTCAAGAGAAATGATAGATTAAGGAGCATAAAAAGAACACTTTAAAGATATAATATTTAAAACAAGGGATGTACCGATTTCACTTTTTTCCAAAACAAGTACTTACGCCATTACACATGAAGCTACTTTGAGTTTTTTTTGTGTCATGAATATCATCTGTTATTTGAACAACTTTCCTCAGTATGTTTTTATCATACATGGATGACAGTCATAAGTAATTGTAATATACTTTTGCTGGACTTAATTTGCATTCTGCTTTGTTTTTGTCGCACTTATTCACCTGAAAATAGTTCCACACTTTGCAGTCCAGCGCATATATCGCACGCTGTCGCAAAGTGGTATCAGTAGCAGTTTTATAAGCATAGACTGTATAATGAGTGGACGTAACGACGTCCGCTCAAACTGAAGCCTCCAGCAGATGCTGCGCCCCCTGGTGTCTGGCTGCAGTATAGGTCATAAGCCCCGCCTCCCCATGTATTCCAGATATGAGCCGGGAAAACTTTAAAAAATTACTATACCTGGTAGAAACGTTTCTCTCATCTTTACGCTAAGGTAGTATGATGATGTCATCTGGCTGCATGGTGTTCGGGTGTTTTTTTTTCTGAGAAGTTAGTTTCTCATTAGTTATTGGACGTTAAAAACCGCGATATAAGTTTCGTTTTACGATAGTTCGTGAGTAGTTTTTACCGGGATATAAGAAACTTCGGGAAAGAGCCAAAAGGAGACTAAACCTTCTGAAGAAGAAATAAATATTTTTATTTCTCTTTTTTACTTGGCTCCACTGGAAATTCTCTACTGCGCAGACTCTGGCTGCACAATAGCGGCTAGAGAAACGGGTTTTTTGGCTTCAAAAACGTAGAACGGTGACAGGCGGAAGCGCAATGTCCATTCTATATACAGTCATTGTTTATAAGTACAAATACGAGTACTCATCCCTGTATCGAACCGATACCTGATATTGATATTAGTATCAGTGCTTCCCTGTTTAAAACTGTTAACGCTAACATCTTAGATCCACGTCTCTGCTCCGGCAATCCAGAACCTTTCACAGCAGATACACATGGTGTTTACTTCTCTTAGTCTGGCTAAAAATTATCTACATCAGAAACAAGCTAACAACTTCTCTGTTTTCTAGCTGCAAAAAATGAGAGGAATATTAGCAAATAGAAAGGCCAAACCCGAAATAATCCAAGAGTTTTTTACTTAGTTCTAAAATATTCTCTTTTAACGTCGGGTTGATACAAACTTCCCCCACTTCACGTTGGTGTCCAGGTGTGATTAAGTAACATGTTACCATGAGTGTTATCTGGGTCAATGACGTGACGTCCCTTTTTTTGTGTCCGAGTGCAATATTTCCTTCCATCATGAATTGAGTATTTCATCACATGATTTTCTTTATTCTATGAAACCTGTCTTATTTGAACACATCTTTAAACTATTAAAATATAACATGTTTTTTTGGGTTTTGGTTCCTCAAACCCCCAAAATGTCAGGTGGTGCAACCGTCCTGACAAGTATCCACAGTAATTAAACTCTAAAAATTGAATGTCAGTTATTGTTAATCGAAATAAAAAATACAGTGGCATTATTTTATGCTTGAACCTTTTTAACTAAAACATTCTTTGCAAATGAAAAGAATTTTAAAGCTGTTGAGAAATTTAAAAAACTTCTGTCCTGTAATTTTCACCTTGTCAAATGTCAGGGTGGTGCAACCGTAACATTAGACTTTTATTTTAAAGTGAAGAGAATAAAACAGGAAACAGGAAACACGTAGTCGGTCTCCTCGGGTTTACTGTAAACACTGGTTCACCTTTTCAAACATCTAAAGAGACTTTATGACTATTTTTTCCAAAAAAGTCTTCATTGGTGACTGGAACAATTTTCATGTCAGGTGGTACAACCAATGTAATAATGTGAAATGTTATTTTAACATCAAATTATTTATCTTATTCACAAATAAAAGAAATAAAACACACAAAATGAAAATGTATGAGTCACTACAGACACTTGAGAGATACTTGCCAATAATTTCACACAGAAAAAATAACAGGAACATATAAATATATTTTCATATATTTGGTTGCGCCACCTGACATTTTTGGGTGCTCAAATTAAAAAATAATGAACCTAAAATCTTTGAAATGTTGGTCAACTACTGAAATCTGTTAGAAAACATAATTCTTCTCTCAGAAATATGTTTTTTATCCATTTTCAAAGAACTTTTTAAAAATAAGTTTTTAGACCCTCTTTTTGTCATTGACCCATCTGCTTTTTCATTTTTCATTTGTTTTCCCTTCTCCTGTCTGTGTTTTTGTGCATCTTTGACCTGTTTTATCCTTCCTTTGAGGTTTTCTCTTTCAGAAAACACACAAACACCAGCGTGTTTTAAACTGTGAAAACGTTAAAGTGTTGAAATCTTTTACAAACCTGAAGTTTGACCGCTGTGTTCTCCCGTTATCAGTATTGAACGACTTTCTCCATAATCATCAAGTCCTGAAAATGTCCAGATGCTCTCAGATACTCAGTCCCTGATACTGTCGGGAGCTGATCTATTCTTTGTGTTAAACTTTCTTAAAACACATGAATAGATTTAGAAATGAGTGCACAGGTCTGCAAACAGGTTTGTAAATGTGCATTTTGGGATAAATGACTGAAAAGTGTTAGTGTTTCTGCTCTGAGGCACCTGAGTCATTCACAAGATTTAGAGGAGGGAGAAGAGTCTGTTTGCAGGATTAAACATCAGCACAATCTGACGTCACATAGAGAGAAAAAAATTCAGACATCATCCAGCAGGAAATTTTATGTCACATATGCATCTCACCTGAACAGTGTCTGGAAATTTTCAGGAGTTCTGTGCTCGTGTGGAAAAGTCCACAGACGTGAAAGTGTTGTCAGAGTCAGCGTTCTGCAGAAAGAAAAATCTGCAACTCGAAACATGAGACTCGAATGTTTAATCATTATTCTTCTTCATGAGGAAAAAATGTTAAACTGTTTGGTTTTGTCTTTCTTCTCAATTTACAGCTTTATTTTCAATTTTTGACTTTATTTAAGACATTTTGACTCTCATTCTGGATATTTTGACTTTTTTGCTATTGATATACTAATGAAAATTTGAACATTTATTTGCTTTTAACTTAAACTCACTCAAACTATCCAGATGTAGTAATTCGAACAACTTATATATGAGGCACCCATTGTAAAGTTACTCACACTACAAATAACAACATTACTCCACATTTAGCCTTAAAACATCACTTTTTGTGTAGATTTAGATAAATATTTGTGAAATATATTCTTCAAACATAATATATAAGTGTTGAATGTTTTGTCTAAATGTCTAAATGTCAAATGTTGTATATAAATGTTATAAATACGTGTCCTGATTTAAAATATCAAGCTAAGTTTCTCAACATGTAGTTAACATTCTAAATATTTTTGCAATGATTTCTTAATATTTAGTCAAGATTTCCAAATATTGACATTCTCAAAATCCTGCTTATCTTGGCTTAATATTTAATTATCTTCACTAAATATTTAGAAATTTTGACCTCATATTTAAAAATCTTAGTCAAATATTTAGAAATCTTGCCTCAAGATTAATAAATCTTGACTTCATAATCAGAAATCTTGGCTTTATATTTAGAAATGTTAGTGACATTGAGAAATTGCACCTCAAGATTTAGAAATCTTGACTAAATAAATAGAAATAATTGCAAATTATTGAGAAATTATTGTGCAATATTTAGATATCAAAGCTAAGTATTTCGAAATCCCAGTGAAATATTTCGCAATTGCACCTTGAGATTTCTAAATCTTGGCTTTATACTTAGAATCTTTGTGAGATATTGAGAAATTGTACCTCAAGATTTAGAAATCTTGACTTAATATTTAGTAAACATTGCGAATTATTTAGAAATCAGGAAATATGAAGATATCAAAGCTAAATATTCAGAAATCGTAGATAAATATTTACTTTTATGTAAATATTTAGAGCAGTGTTTCCCAACCTGTGGTCCATGGCCCCCTGGTGGGCCGCGGAGGTATTGCAAGTGGGCCGCCAAATCATTTCCAAAACAGTCTGAAATTTAATGACGGGTAATTGTATAAAGATGCAAATATAAAGAATAATGTTTACATTTTTTAAAACTTAAAGGATATGAAACATGTTCAAACATTTGAATATAAGAAAATTCCTTTAAGAAGGCTTGTTAAAGCCCAACATGTAACATGACCCCAAATTTCAAAGGTCTGAAGTATGATTAAAAAATGCAATGAAACACAAAATGTAACAGAACAAATGTTGTATAATCTAAAAATTTAATCAATATCCCAACTTTTTACCAGTTGTTACAGAATCAGTACTTCCAGGGTCAGATGTGGGCGAAAATTTTTGAGACTTAAAAGTGGGCCCTGAATTGGAAAAGGTTGGGAACCATTGATTTAGAGTGTAAACTTAATGTTTTGAAATGTAGCTAAATTTTTAGAATCCATTTATATATAACATTTCACATTTGGATAAAACATTCAACATGTATTTACAAGATTTGACAAATGTATTTCCCAAATATTTCTCTAAATCTACATAAAACATGATGTTTTAGGTCTAAATGTGGAGAAATGTTGTTGTTTGCAGTGTGTGCCTCTTACTAAAATGATCTGCAGGAGTTTGTTTTCTCACTTCTGGATGTTTTGACCTTTTTTTGTAAATTTTTTATCAAACTTCACCGTCATCACTCTCCACAGCAAAGAGAAAATAAAACTGCTGTCAAAGTTTCAGACATGCACAGATTTGAGGTCTGCAGGACGCCGACTCTGGTTCACCTCAGGTCCAGGACCCGTGTTGCATGCTGGGTAGAAAAAAAAAATTAGGAGCTTTCACTCTCCCATGATCCTCTCCTCTTCTTTGTCCGGCTAATAAGATTAGCGCTCATGTCAATTTGTAAATGCTGCTTGCTCAGCGACACGCTGCTCTCTCAGCGGGGGATTCTGGGTAGGAGAAGTGCATTGTGGGTACAACGAGGAAGGCTGGAGAAGTTGTTTTTAATGTTTTACTGACTTCAGCTGACTCAGGAATGAAAATGCTGATTTCACCCAGAGTACAACTTTGAAAAAGAAATGCACAATGTCCCTAATTTGGTCAGCATATTTATTGATGCCTATAAAACTAAAAATAATAAACATCTCATATCACGGATCTATAAAAGCTTGCAAAATTCTAAAAACCACTCTACTCTCTATATTAAACAGAGGTGGGAGAGGGAGTCTGACCTTGAGATATCTGAGGAAGATTGGTATGAAATTTGGGAGGGACAGGCTAGGACCATCAACTCTAGATCATGGCGAGAATTTTGCTGGAAATGTACAATACGTTATTTTATCAGATGTCTTTTAAACAACAAGCCTCCCAAGGTCTTGATGAATGTTGGAGAAAATGTGGTGCATCTATGGCAGATTCTATCATTTTCATGTATTTTGGATCTGCCCTCTAATCCTTTCTTACTGGCAAGAGTTTGCAAAAGAATTGAGAAACATTTTTGGAATTGAAATTGAAGCTTTGCTTTGTCACCTTATACCTTTGTAAAACACCAGCTGGTCTCAAATCTCAGGACAGATATCTTTATAAAATCATCTTGGCTGCAAGTAAAAAAGCCATCACATGCAATTGGATGCAGACAAATCCACCAACAAAACAAGACTGGACTGCAACCATAAATGAAATATACATTATGGAAAAACTCACCTTCTTCATAAGACTACGAGCTGATGACTGGGCAAAATACTGGAAAAAATGGAACTTTTATATCAACACTTGTAACCCCTCTTCAGTATAGATGATATACAATGCTATGTACTATTGATTGGCCTTAAACAACCGCCCTTATATTTCATTTTGTTGTATTTTATTTTATGTTTTGTAAACCTGAAATTAAAATAAAAAGAAAGTTTAAAAAAAAAAATAGAAAAAAAAAAGAAATGCACTCGATAGATTTCACTACATGTCCTCATTCAGCTCATTAGGAAACATTTAGAAAAGCATCAACTATAGCGTTAAACCAGTTTGTATCAGGAGTTTTAATATGTTTTAGGTTCATTTTAAATATATCTCACCTTGTTTGGTAGCTTGTGTTTGAGCAGAGTTTAGTTTTCATCTCTTAACAAGAAAGAATGTGACAAATTTAGAAGAAAAAAACACATTATACTGTGTTTTTCCTGAACAGTAAAATAGATCTTAGTCACTATGTTTGCGCAAGAAACAGAAAAAGCTTTTTAGAAATCTGATCTTGAATTTCTGAGCTCTTATCCAAAAACAAAACCATCTTTAATTCTACGCTAAAGTCAGCCAACACTTTAAATTGTGTTCAAAAGTTTTTAAAAGTGTGAGATTTCCAGAATTGAGACTCAGAATAAGTTCCAGTCTGTCTCTTTGTGAGCTGAATGTTTAAAGTTCACGAGGATCTCCAGCCTCCCTCAACCCACCGCTTGGAAACTTTGCTGCAAATCTGTTATGTCCTGGTTCTGTAAATGTTGGTAAGGTGGAAAATTAGAGTTACAAACACAAACTTCCTTCAGAAAAATTGCTTTTCATATCTTGTGGCTTGAATTTCACTTAAATAAATTCCATGTTGCAGTTCCTCAAGTGTCCACTAGGGGCAAATCCCAAAAGTGTTACCATCCCCATAGAACTCATGTAAAACCATCCAACTTTACAGGAGAATTGAATAAGTTTACAGCCTGGTACTAAAACACTTTGGGACTCTGATCAAAAAGAAAACAAAAACTCTACTGGCTGATTTCTGTAGGTGAGAATTATGTGTTTTTTTCATATAGTGGTCATAATGTTTGCATGAGTATCTTTTAATATTCTCCTCAACTATTTTATAGTGCACATTTTGAGTCACTTTATTCCATGGCAAATAAGTTGGAACTAAATTTCACCTAATTCTTCTCTGATTCTTTTGTGCTTTTTTATGTTAGTGCTCCAAAACTAAAAAAATCTAAAAAATAATTTCCACATTTATATTTTTAATTTGTTGATTGATAACTCTACTTGATGATGTAGTCTATATTTTTTAGATTTTTTTTTCCCCTGACTAATTTATCAACTATGATACAAAAATATATTATACACAAAATGATAAACGTTAGTTAACATCTTAGTTAAAACACATTAACAAAAATCATTCTCTGGGGTTTTTGGTTAGCCAGGCTTTATGGGGTTAAAGGCATTGCGGCTGGTTTTTTGCATAATTTAATCCCCACAGTTGTCTTAAATAGAGGAATTAGGTGTAAAAAGACAAAATGTTTTGGTACCAGGCTGTAAACATATTTTAAATGGTGTTCTATGAGGACTGACTCTCTGCTGACCTCTGGTGGACACTACAGGAACTGCAGTTTTGGGAACTTTGAGGTTTTCTTTGCCCTGATGGTGTTTGTTTCCTTTTCTGATTGTTTAACTTGACCAACAGCCGATTTAATCTTGTTGTTAAGAGACATGTTGATATGTGAAAGTGTTCCGTGTCTTGATGTCGGTGCAGGTGGTCGTGAACGCTCTGATCGGGGCGATTCCCTCCATCATGAACGTGCTCCTGGTCTGCCTCATCTTCTGGCTCATCTTCAGCATCATGGGCGTCAACCTGTTCGCCGGGAAGTTCGGCCGCTGCGTCAACCGCACAGGCTACGTCTACGAATCCACCTTCATCAACAACAAGACCGAGTGCGAGCAGCTGAACGACACCTCGCAGTTCTACTGGACCAAAGTCAAGGTCAACTTCGACAACGTGGGGGCCGGATACCTCGCTCTGCTGCAAGTGGTGAGAAACACCAAATTCATCATAACACCAGAAACGAGTTGGGAAACTTTTGCAGCACTTTTTGTTGCCACCATTAAAAGAGCTTCAGTAGTTTTTGTGTGTCAGGAAGTAATCAGAGAGAAGTGTTTACTGCAGAGTGAATCACGATTCATTAGGAGCCTTTAAGAGGCTTTTAGTCACTTAAAATCACCTCCGAGCGTGGGCTGAGGCTTCTCCTGCCACGGCTCTGGAACACAAAGAAATATTATCAGCTATCACGCTGTTCTCTAAATCTGCTCCACAACAAAGCTCCTTCGTGATTTCCCCTCAGACGTGATTACTGTCGCTCCGTTTCTGCATCTTTTGCTTCAAACTTTACAGCTTGTGATGGTCACACTGAAATAATATAACCATAAAATGTCATCATATTTACTTAAAATAGTGGCGTCAGGGACAAACTTCTCAAAAATCAAATCAATCCACATGAAGACGGTTCATTCCACCTCTGCCTGTTGACACTGTGGTAAAAATAAAAATGTTGTGTCCATAACACTTATTTTCAGTCACTCACAAATGCCTTTTTTAAATCCAAAAGTTTTTTTTTTGTTTAATTAGTGGAGCGGCTCAACCGTTGTACAAAGCAAGAAATAACTTCTTACCAAAAAATATTCAAAAATTGTTTTTTATAATTTAAGGGGAAATTTAAATCTTAAGATGAGAATTGTGCACACAACGTTAAAGAGTAAATGGAGTTAAATTATGGAACAGACTGAGTCCTGAATTAAAAGAAAGTAACTATTGTCAAGCATTATATTGATAAATAAATGAAAACATAATTATGATATAAGTAAGATGGTTTATTTTTGTAGTTATGATCTGTTGTACCTTCAACATGCTGATAAATATTGGTTAGTTTTGTGAAATTATTTTAATAAGAATAAGTAAAATTTGCATTCAAGCATTTAAACTGAGAGACAGAGGAAAATGCAGATTTAGAAGACTGTCTTGTTTTGTTTTTACGTTATTTCTTTATTTTAATTCTGGTTCATCAATCACTTATTGTGTTTTTTGCTTTTTCTTCCTTTTTTTCTTTCTTTTAGTTTGTCATGTTCAAAATAAATAAAAATAGATAAATACATCAAAATAGTGACAGTGATGGTTGAGCTCAGAGGGGTTTTACAGGCGGCTGCTTATTCATTAAACACACTGTATGAGATGTAAAATACTTGAATGTAGTAAATTACTCAAATGAGTTCAGTAGTTTTAATTTAAAAGGTGAAGTCATAGCTTTAATTATGCAAAACTAATGATCGTATCTTCTAAAGTGCTGGGTGTTTATTTTTTGGTGCAAAGTTTTGCTTTTTTTAATGTGTGTGTATGTGGTTTCTGGTGCTTTTGGAAGCAGCCTCTAGTGGACACACACGGAACTGCAGTTTTGAACACCTCATCCACTTAATTTTTCATGGTGTCTTTAATTTCCAAAATAATAAAACAGTATTATTGTGAGAAACTTGAAAAATTCTAAAAGCTGATTGCAATAAGATCTTATAGTGTGACCATATTACATCTTTTTTGAGTTAATCTATATCATATGTATCAGAACTTTTTGTGCTTTTAAGGATGTGAAACCTTGAAAAATGCAAAAATAATATGGTGCAGGTTAAAAAAACCCACTGGAATTTCCCTTTAAGTAACAGATGTGAGGTTTTGTTCGACCGTGGCAGCAGACAAGGATGAAGTACTTTGTGTAAATCTGTCAGAGGAGACAAAGAGCATCAGGAGGAGAAACAGGCGCAGAGTGAAAAGTCGTCTCCCGCACGACGACTTCAAACAAATTAAAACCGAGTCGTAGGAGGATTGACTTTGTGCTCCCCTCCGTCTCTTCTTTCGTTCCGTCCATTTGCTGTCTTGAGCCTTAATTTCCCTCCCACACCTGTTCTCCATCGCCCTCACTTTTGACTTTCCACTCCGGCCTCCCTCCCTCCCTCACTCTCTTTGTCTTCATTTGTCGTGTTAGTTTTCATTTCTTTCCACCGCCGTTTCTCTCGCTCTGTGTCCGTCGCTTCCTTCTCTTTTCTGTCTCTGCAACTCTCTTAATTAGCGTCTCTGAAATCAAACACATGCTTGTAATGAGGAGTTCAGGAGGAGGCAAACAAAGAGAGAACAATGAGATGAAGCAGGAAAAAAAACTCCCAGAAGACAAAGACCGAAAACGTTGAAATGTTTACGTTTATCAGATCATGTTCTTCACTCACTTAGATCTGCTTTAGCTGCTGCACTTCTCCCCAACATGGAATTTAAATCCAAGCACATCACGTGATGAAAAGTTGGAGGCAGATTTTAATACCAGTAATAACAACACGACCACATTAGTCATAATTTTCTGTCACGTGACGACCGCAGACACCTGAAGGTCCATTAAACACTTTTATCGAGCTGCAGCACCGGCTTAATGTTGAACCAGGTTAACGATCCATCTTTTCAGTATGCTGTGTTTATATCACCTGAAAACTACAAAAAGACAGAGAATAGAAGAGAAACTTAGAGTTTAAGACACCCACAACCTTTAAACTACATCTGCTACTTTTTTTCTGTCACTTTAAACAGCTAAGACCTTACAAAAACTTACAATTCCAATGAAGTTGGAATAAAAAACACAAATAAAAACAGAATACAATGATTTGAAAATTCTTTTTTTTTTGTGATTAGAAGTTTTTATTCATTTCTTCAACAATGACAAACAATACACCAAAGCAATTGAAACTAAAAATAAAGTGACATTTAATACTTGAGCATAGAACTTGCGCATATATGCACATGCAATCACGATACATATACGTAGTATTATTGTATATTTGCTTATACACGCACCTTAAGAGCAAGTACATTTAAAAAAAATAAATAATACATTTTAAAAAAAAAAAAAAAAAGGAAAAGACATTGCCAGATAGGAAGAGATACAAACAATTGTTTCAGAAGTAGTAGTTCAACATCAGGCCTACAGAAATGTCAAGGACCCTTAATAAATGAAATGTAATTCCCCCATTTAGCATGATATCGATTTGAAAGTTCTTTTTAAACTTTGTTCCATTGTATACACTACAAAGACAAGATACTTATTGTTCAAATTGTTAAACTTTATTACTTTTTTGCAAATATTTACTCATTTTAAAATGTGATGCTTGCAACATGTTCCTAAAAAGCTAAAAAAAATGATACAAGGAGATAGTCAAGTCTTACGACGAACGTTCACACTTTTCACGAATTGCTTGTTAGAAGTACTTATTAAGAGTAAACGATAGTAATAATAATAAACGCACCTTTCAGGACACCCATGGTTTCTGTACACTAGAAAAAAACAAGGCAATCGAATACAAATAGAATTAAAAACAACAACATTCAAGCAGCAGGGTGGGGAACCATGTGAAACAGTGGAACAAGTGAACTCAGGCACATCAGAAGATTCGACTCTTGAGAGAAACTAAGCAAAATTTTGAGCCTCTAAGATAAAAACTAAGCAGACACATTAGAGGTGTGGCAGACACAAAAAGAGTAAATCTGTCTGTATTGTTCCTTTCTGGTTGAGAAACAGTGTGTTTATGTAAAACAACATTTACATGTTATGTTTTAAGTAGGGCTGGTACTTTGGCGCTCTAAAGTTTATTGATTTATTACAGAAAACGAATGTGTTAAAAAAAAATTTGACGCACTTTAGAGCAGTTTACAGTTGCACTCAAGACCACATGGAAGGTTTTTCACTACATCAGTTCTTAGCACACCGGTTACAGCGATGCACAAAGTGACGCCTCCTAATGTGTAAAGCGCCCAAGTAACGACAGACTGGCAAAAAAACAATTTGGTCCGGTTATATTAATGGGAAATTGAAGTTAAAAAAAATTAAATGAAAGTGTGTTTGGAGCAGAGATGGAAAAAGTACATACTTTCTGTACTCAAGTAGAAGTACAAATACTTGTGTAAAAAAAAAGCTGAGAAAAGTAAAAGTACAAATTCATCTACTTTACCTAAGTAAAAGTGAAAAAAGTAGTAAGGAGTAGAAAGTACAGATATTTGAGTTCAAATGTAGGGAGTGAAAGCAAGAAGTTATCAAAAATGTGAAGACTTAAGTTGAGTACAGATACCTGAAAAATCTATTTCAGTAAAGGAACAAAGTATTTGTACTTAAGTACTTTCCACCTCTGGTTTGGAGCATTGTTGGCATCAGTATTCATTAATAAATGCCTGATGAGATCGATAGTTCAGTTTTAGTTTCTCTTCTCGATGTGTGCTCCTCTCACTCACTGCTTACCCCTCACCTTCTTCCTGCTCTACTGTGAGTGTTAATGTGAGGATGACACACGTTTGGTGTTATTCTACAGCAGCTGACCAAAATACTGAAGCTCCAGATTTTGCAAAAATCAAGTAAGATTGGAAACACCACAAAAAGAGAACTCTGAGCTGCAAAGCAAACAGACGGAGGAGGAGAATCCCTAAACTCCAGGGTCCTTTCAGCTTGGACAACAGTGTCCAGATAGCTGATTTATAGAAGTGAAAGTGAGTTTTAATCATCCCCAGTATTTACTCAAACCAGCCATGACAGGAGGACATCAACTAACATAACAAAGCAAATTATAACCAACATTAGCTCACATTCACGAAAGTGTTCGCATAAATCCACGATCTCCTCCTCTGTGGCTTTTCTCTCTCAGTTGGGATTATTTGGCAAAACAAACAGGGCTTGTCCTTTTCTTCAGCTTCTTTTCCTTCTCTCTTTTTTGGTAATTCAGAGCTCATACTCTGCTCTAGAGTCTGTAGCTTTAAGTAGAATAAAACCTTTCTTGCCCAACAGGGGGCGGGGTCATGAGTGTGTGACATCACTTGTGAGAAAGGAAAAATTCAAAACTTAAACATCATAATAAAGATGTCATAACTAATCCGAGTAAAGTGAAGTAAGAAGTGACATCAATGTCTGAATAACAGCACAAATTATCAGGTGTTTTGTCCCCTCTCTTCTGCTTTCACCACTTTTCTTCCTCCCCTTCTTACTTAATCCTCCTCCCTTTCTTTCCCATCTCCCTCCTCAGCTCTCTATATTAAACACAACATGAAAAAAAGTAAATTACAGCCACCTTTTCCTCCGCAGCGTCCCCCTCTTTCCATCTCTCCATCACTTTATACTTTCCTTCCTCCGAGCATTCGTTTCCCGCCTTCCTCCCCTTTCCTTTCTCGCTCTCTGCCGCCCACCACGGGAGTCCTGAGAGCCTCCAATCAATCAGCGTCTGAGAGGCTTTTATTTTTAGAGCGACTCCAGCCAAGTGGGAGGGAAATGGAGAGATGGAAGGAGAGAGAGGGAAAAAAAGTGGAGTAAGAAAATAAAGGTTTGGAAAAAAAAAAACAAATTGAAAGACAGAAAGAGTGAGGAGAAGTGAGAAAGAAGGGAGGGAAAAGATTATCACAGTGGAAAGAAGGGAAACAAAGGAGCAAGACTTCAGCTGTGAAGTGAATCCAAAACATCTGGAGCGCCCTCTGGTGGCCAAATGCAGTTTAAGTCAGAGGGGATTAATCACTCATGCTTCTAAACCAGCTGATTCATGTCAAAATGTTAATTATTCTGATTAAGACTGATATAAGAGTCAGGGTTTCATCCCTCGCTGCACCATCCTGAGGAAACTTGTAGATATGGAGGAGAAGAAGGAGAGCAAGAGTGAATCTGAGGAATAATCGAGAGCCACAGCGGTGAGAAAAGCAGCACTCTGAAGTTTTTTAAAAGCATGCTGCTCCTTCAGCCTCTGCAGCTGAGAACATAATGGCTGTCAGAGAGCGGTTCCTGTGGCACTGAGTCGCTCTGCAGCTCTCTGTGTTTGACTGGTCGGCATGGCAATGGTTGGCGGGGCAACCCTTCCATTAGCATCTGGAAATAGCTGCACACTGCAAAAAAGAAAACTAACAGACGGAGTGAACTGAGCCGTGTGTCAGGATCAGAGGAGAGTTTATCACGTCTGATAAACACGTCCATGTTCAAAAAAAGTCAGGGAGGAGCTCAAATACAACAAAAAGATGTAAAAATTATTCACAACAGGTACGACCAATGTGGTTTTAAATAATAAAGACTTAAAATTAAAATAATCCTCATCATTTTTTGCTCCTTCTTCAACATTTACAGCATCGTCTTCATCATTGTCAGCACCTTCTCAAACATTAACAGCGTCATCTTTATCACTTTCTGTCTTCTTTATCATTTAAAGCATCGTCTTCATCAATGATCAAACGCTCTCAATCACTTTCTGATTCATCTCCATTGATCCAGAGCATTATCTTTGTCAATTTTTGTGCCTTCTTTGTCACTTCCTGCAACATCTTTAAACTTGCATTGTCATCTTCAATCTGCTGCATCATCTCCATCACTTTTTGTCATCATCTTCATCACTTTCTACATCTTCATCCTCTCTTTCTGTCATCCTCATTGTCTGCTCATTATCTACATCCCTTTCTGCATGAACTCAATCATTTTCTTCTTTGATACCATTTTTTTCATCATCTGCCTTTTCCCCCATTTTGTGTAAGTTTCATCTCTTGCATCATCTTCACGACTTTCAATTTCATCACCATCACTTTCTTTATCATCCTTGTTGCTTTCTGCATCATCTTTATTTTCTGTTTCATCTTTGTCACTTTCTGCATCATCTTCATCACTTTCTGTTTCATCTTCATCACTTACGGTGTCATCTTCACTACTTTCTGTATCATCTTCATCTTTTTCTGTATCATTTTCACAACTTTCTGCATCATCTTCATCACTTTTTACATCATTTTGATCATCTTTTGCATCATCTTCACAACTTTATTTCATCTTCATCACTCCCTGCCTCATCTTCATCATGTCTTGCATTATCTTCATCACTTTCTGCATCATTTTGATCATTTTCTGTTTCATCTTTGTCCTCACTTTCTGCACCATCTTCATCCCTTTCTGCCTTCTGTCTCTACTTTCTGCATCATCTTTTTCCCTTTTTGCTTCATCTTCACCCCTTTCTCCATCATCTTCATCACTTTCTGTATCATCTGCATCATCTTTTTCACTTTCTTCACCATCTTCATCACTTTCTGTTTTCTCTCTCTACTTTCTGCATCATTTTTTCCCTTTTTGCTTCATCTTCACCACTTTCTGCATCATCTTCATCACTTAATGTATCATCTGCATAATCTTTTTCACTTTCTCATCATCTTCATCACTTTCTGTATCATCTGCATCATCTTCGTCACTCTCTGCACCATCTTCAACCCTTTTTATCATCATCTTCATCACTTCTGCGTCATCTTCATCACTTTCTCTATTATCTTCATCCTTTTCTGTTTCATCTTCATTACTTTCTGCATCATTTTCATCATTTCTCTTTCATCTTCATCACTTTCTGTTTCATCCTCTTTGGCACTGTCATCTCTAATACCTTTCACTTCACCACTCCCAGCATTATCTTCATTGTTTTCATTTTTCATGCCATCATCCTTTCATTCTTTACCACCTACAGCATCATTTTCATCACTAACAGGATCATCCTCACTGTTTTTAGATTCATAATCTTCCCTTACGAAATCAAAAGTCATATCCAAAAATTTTTCTTCCATCAGCATAGTCTTCTTCACTTTCTGCATCATCTCCATCATCCATTTTAAGTATCAACACTTTTTTTTTTCCTACAGTGCTTTGTAGGAGTAATTGTGCAAAGTCTTTTTGACATTTTTTGTGTCTGATTATTCTGATTTCACTGCAGGTTTGTCTGTAAAATTAAATACCTGCCCTACTTTTAGTCTATCTTCACTCTTAAACATTGTTATAGAAACTCAGTTTAGCTCTGGATCAGACGTGTGTCTCCAACCTTTGAGTGAAAGCTCCTGTTGAACTCAAAGTCCCCATTTCCTGTTTTTCTGTTTGTGTGTCAAGTGTGTTCTGAGTTTCTCTGTAACCACGATGACGACCTGCACATTTCCTGCACTCGAGTGAATAGCCGAACAAAAGGGATCTCAGTGCAGCCTTCTCGTTTTAGCCGAAAATTAGAAGACATGGAGAGANTTTTCTCAATGAATGATCGACATGTCCTTTTATGGGCGTCCTTCCTCTCGTGGGTGGTGACATGAAATTAAGACTATTAGAAAGGTAAAGGGTTAAAAGCAAGAGAAAGGAGGAAATATGTGAAGAAAAAGGATTCTTTGGTTTGTGTGGGCGACCGCCGTCCGTCACTCAGACCTGAAATCAGCTTGTCGCCACTGGTTACCTAACACCTGTTATTATTATGGTCTGTGGGATGTGAATGAGAGGGGGCACGCTGCAAAAGATTACGAGCTCTAACTGGAAATTTAACGGATGTGAAAGTCTGTGAGGACAGTTGGAGTTATCTGAGTCTTTCTTTTCTTTCTAAGGCAACTTTCAAGGGCTGGATGGAGATCATGTATGCAGCCGTGGACTCAAGATCTGTAAGTTTGAAAGGATTTGATGTCTTCTGGGTTTATTTTCTGCACAAAAAACACAATATGCATGAAAAAAACGAAAAAAAAAACATCTGTATGGAGCGCAAAAGTGTGTGTGTGTGTGTTTCTGTCAGGTGGAGGAACAGCCCATCAAAGAGATCAACCTGTACATGTACCTCTACTTTGTCATCTTCATCATCTTCGGCTCCTTCTTCACCCTCAATCTCTTCATCGGTGTCATCATCGACAACTTTAACCAGCAGAAAAGAAAGATAAGTACCACAGGAAACAAAACAAGATGTGATTATTATAAAATCATGAGTGCTGAGTGAAAATAACAGTATTTCTGGGGTGTGTTTACTTAGGGGGACAAGATATTTTCATGACAGAGGAGCAGAAGAAATATTACAACGCCATGAAGAAGCTGGGATCCAAAAAACCACAGAAGCCGATTCCAAGACCTTTGGTACCAACACACAGTTTACTTTAAGAAAGAATAATACATGACTGAGTATTTAGGACACGAAAAGTCTGAAAAATGAAATATGCAACATCTGTGTCTCTCCAGAACTCTCTCCAGGGCTTCTTCTTCGATCTGGTGGGGAAGCAGGCGTTCGACATCATCATCATGGTCCTGATCCTCTTCAACATGATCACGATGATGGTGGAAACGGACGAGCAGTCACCTCAGATGGAGAAGATCCTGAACAAAATCAACCTGGCTTTCATCATCGTCTTTACCATCGAGTGCCTCATCAAAATCATGGCCCTGCGATGTTACTTCTTCACCGTCGGCTGGAACATCTTCGACTTCGTGGTCGTCATCCTCTCCATTGTCGGTGAGTGTAAACGTGAGAAATGATATAGAAAATTTTTGTTGGTGATTAAAACATTGACTTTCTTTGAGAAGATAAAATGTTTGATCCCTGATTAGATGAATCACCAGTTTAAGCCTCACCCAGCTATTTCAAGTTTGCTATAAAACCTAATTATATTTTTTCATAGGTTTCTGCTTTTGTGCTTTTATTTTGAAAATATAGGTGTAAAAATGCACATTGTGTTTAAATGCAGTCAGCAGTTTCAGTTGCACAAGCACGAAACTTTGATCCACTATTGAGTGTGACGTTTCCACTAAACATGAGGGTTTCCACTGAAAACACCGGCTTGCAATTTACATGGCAACTGTGAAAGTGTTTCAGAAAAATTCCACCCTTTGAGGCCATTTTTGAAATTTTAGTTTGTTTTAAGTCGGCTAAAACTCAGTTTCTGTGTAAACGAGAGACTGAAGCGCAGGAGGAAGATGAAGATAGTGATCAGTGAATTTTCTGGTTTACTGTGTAACCAGCCATGTTACAGGCAGTGTTTAGAAAAAAAGCGTTTATTTAGTTAAAAATGTAGAAAGAAAATCTGAGTAACATCTTTCTGTGTAAACATGGGTGGATCACACGGTGCACAGGGTGGCAGCTGACCCCCTAAAACAAAGTCTTGCCACTCCCGTTGCCAGTTAAAAGGTTTAATCCTCATCGGACACATCTATGAATTACCATAGACTGTATAATAAGTGGATGTAACGACGTTCGGCTCAAACTGAAGCCTCCAGCAGATGCCCCGCCCCCTGGTGTCTGGCTGCAGTATAGGTCATAAGCCCCGCCTCCCCATGTATTCCAGATATGAGCCGGGAAAACTTAAAAAAATTACGATACCTCGTAGAAACGTTTCTCTCATCCTTACGCTAAGGTGGTATGACGATGTCATTTGGCTGCATGGTGTTCGGGTGTTTTTTTTTCTGAGAAGTTAGTTTCTCATTAGTCATTGGACGTTAAAAACCGCAATATAAGTTTCGTTTTATGATAGTTGACAGCTGCCGTTCATGAGTAGTTTTTATCGGGGATATAAGAAACTTCGGGAAAGAGCCAAAAGGAGACTAAACCTTCTGAAGAAGAAGAAATAAATATTTTTATTTCTCTTTTTTACTTGGCTCCACCGGAAATTCTCTATTGCGCAGACTCTGGCTGCACAATGGCAGCTAGAGAAACGGGGTTTTTTGGCTTCAAAAACGTAGAACGGTGACAGGCTGAAGCACGCTGTCCATTCTATATACAGTCAATGTGAATTACCAACTGCAGTGAATGAGATGACGTGACATTAACCCCCCCCCCCACATACACACACACACACACACACACACAGCAGATTTCACCTGAACAGCGCAGCATGAAGAGACAGACTTGAAATTTTGACCTAAAAAATTGACTTTGAAAGTCAAAATTTTGAGATAAAAGTCAATAATTTGAGGTAAAAAGTTGAAATTTTGCCTCTATCTCAAAGATTTGACTTTAAATGAACAAAATAGGTTAAAAAAAAAAAAAGTAAAAGAATGGAGAACACTCAACAAAGCCAGTTTTTCTTTTTGATATTTTTAACTGGGACAAATTGGCTTCAATACATAGTTTACGTTGCTATTATACAAATTTGTCACTGAACATAGAAAGGGACTATTTTAAATAAATGTTTGGATTATGTAGCTACTTTGTGGCCTTTGGTAGAGGGTCATCTTTTTGGGTTTTCAAGATGTGGTCAGCCTAATATTATATTAATCCAGCACATAGACTTCTGACATATTTCCACCACTCTACCTTTTTTTTTTCTTGTTTTGTTTGTTTGATACGGCTTATATTCAGGTGTACCCAACAGTCTGAAAATTACGTTACTTTTATTGAGGGCAGTTGTTGCTTTTGTCTCTGTCTCTGTCTCTCTGAGGTGCAGCACACCACACACACACACACACACACACACACACACACACACACACACACTCACTCTAGGTGTTGTCACATGGTGTCACACTGTTCATTTGACGGGTTATGATTCACAACTCTCAGCACGCCAAAGATGCGTCACACGGGACACAGCAGCCGCGATGGACTGAAGACACGAGATAATTCTGTTTGTCGATGCGTTTCAGGAGAAAACATCAAAAATCTGTGTGTGTGTGTGTGTGTGTGTGTGTGTGTCACTTTACAAAAGATGAAGTCTGCACTCAGTGTGTGTGTGTGTTTGTGTGTGTGTTGTCTGCGTGACACTTATCCGTCAACAAACTGACCATTCGGGTGGCCTTGATGTTTTTCCTGCACCAAGGTCCTGTGTGGTCTCTCTCTCACACACACACACACACACACGTTAAACACACACGACAGAACAGTCTTCTGAGGCAGCACAGAGCAACCTAAGCAGGTAATTTAGCTATCAGTGTTGTGACAAGCTCTGTGTGTGTGTGTGTGTGTGTGTGTGTGTGTGTGTGTGTGTGTGTGTAATTAAGTGTGTCTGTATGTTTGTGAGTGTGTGCACACGCTCAGACGAGGCTGCCGGGGGGAGGTGAAGGTAACAGCAGCAATCAGAGCTGCCAGAGGGCGGTCCCTGGAGACAAATCAAACATGATTGACCTGTTACATCAGCTGTGTGTGTGTGTGAGTGTGTGTGTGTGTGTGAGAGAGAGATGTCAGGACGGGGGGGGGGTGGTTGAGTTGATGTACGATGCGATGGTGATTCCCTCTCGACTCCCCCCTGCTCATCCCTTCCATCAGCCATAACTCAGCGCAGGGAGACGTGTGAAAGATAGAAGTGTGTGTGTGTTCATGTGTGTGTGTGTGTGTGTGTGGGG